>JAQBSW010007543.1:0-40176 GCA_029291075.1 Eudiplozoon nipponicum | reverse complement strand
ACCGTTAGTTACTTCGTCTGCAAAAATCTATCGATCATAGTTAGAAGGTAACTGAAACCTTGAACCTTTGTCAGATGAACTATGTCGATGTGGACGATGGCTAGGCGAGAAGTAGACCGAAAATGTTGCAACTTAGAACGAGTGTGTCGTGTGATCTTGTTTTTCTGACAAATTGCACACTCTGAGACCCATCGTTTAACATTCTGCCTAAGTCTGTGACCCCAGAAACGATCTGTAAGAAGTCGGACAGTCGCTTGGCTTCCTGGGTGAGAAATTGAGTGAATTGAATCGAAAACCTTTCTCTGAAGGCTGGTCGGCAGAACTGGCTTGTTGGGCTGCGTACCCGTGAAGTAAACAATTGGTAAGCCTTCCCACAGACGGCATATGAACTTGGTTGGGTGACGGGCTATTGATCTTTGAATGTGAATGTCACCGCGTTGTTCAGTTCGCAGGAGAGTTGGCGTTAGTGCAGGTTCACTGAGTGCCACGGAGTTGACAGTGAATGGTGACGGCGAAGGTGGTTGTAGAGAGACGTCTGGCCTGGACAGGGCATCTGCAATGAAGTTCTGTTTGCCCTTGACGTGAAAGACGTCAAATTGCCATTCGCTTAGACGAGAAAGCTGTCTTTCCACTCTGGCAGGGTACTTGGCGATAGATGAAGTTGCGTTTCGAAGTGCGCTAACTAGTGGTGCATGATCTGTGAAAACAACAAATCTGCTACTGCCAATGATGCTGATAAAATGGCGCACTGCGTCGTGGATGGCGAGAAGTTCTCGGCCGAAAGTGTCGTACCTCGTTTCTACTGGTTGGAGAGTACGCGAGTAGAAACTGATAGGCTTCCGAACTCCGTCGATCTCTTGTTCCAAAGTGGCTCCAATAGCGAATTCAGAAGCATCTGTCGTGAGTAGAAATGGCTTTTCAAAATCTGGATGCGTTAGCATTGTGGCATTTGCTAACGAGTTGATTGCAAGTCGAAGTAATTCCTCGTCTTCGGATGACCAAGCAATGATGGAATTCTTGCTAAGTCCTTTTCGGTTCCGCAGGTGCCTGCACAAAGGATAAAGTTGTTTTGAAAGGCCTGGAAGGAACTTGCGATAATAGTTTAGTACTCCCAGGATTTTCTGCAAATCGCTCAAAGTCCTTGGTGACTTGATATTCTTGATTGAATTCGTCTTTGACGGCAACGGTTGAATACCTTGGGCCGTGATACGATGCCCTAAGAAGTCGACGGATGAAGTTGCAATCTGCGTCTTGTCACAGTTGATCTTGAGTCCGTGGTTGGATAAGCGTGAGAGAACATTTCGTAGATGTTCCGCATGAGATTCTAGATCTGGACTGAATACCATAATGTCATCTAGATATGACATACAATAAGCAGAGTCGTCGCGAAGTATGTTGTCTATGAATCTTTGAAATGTCTGAGTAGCACACTTAAGTCCAAAAGGCATGTAAAGATATTCAAAAAGGCCAAATGGAGTGATGACTGCAGTTTTCTCGATATCCTCTGGTGCTACCGGTATGTGATGGTACGCTTGTCTGAGGTCAATCACTGAGAAGAAATTGCTGCCGTTGAGTTTTTCAAGTAATGTGTTGATATTTGGAATAGGATATGCATCAGATTTTGTCACTGAATTTAGCTTACGGTAGTCTCCACAGGCTCTGTACGATCCGTTTGATTTTGAGACTAAATGCAGTGGTGACGCCCATGAACTTTTCGATGGTCTGATGATTCCCTCTTCAAAAAGCCTTGAGAATTCTTCTTGGGCAGCTTTCAGCTTAGCAGGAGCCAGTGGTCGCTTCTTGAGTGCAATAGGTTGTCCTTCTGTGACGATATGATGCATCGTGTTGGAGACTCGTAGATCGGATTTGTTAAGATCGAAAAGCGATTTGTATTTTCGAAGAGCTGCTGATATCTCTGCTGAATGATGCACTGGGGTTGGCTGAATGACCTGTAACTCCAAACGCTCGGAGGCAAGTGTCCAAAAGCTTTGTTCAAGTCCGGTGGAGGGGTCGATGATCTTTTGATTGGCAAGATCAACAATGAGCCGAAATTTTAGAAGGAAATCAAGGCCTATTATATTATGTGAGACCTTGGCAATGATGAAGTTGTGGGAAAATTCACGTCGTAGACCTATGTTGAGTGTGCGGTATTGGCAGCCATAAGTTGGTATGGGCTCGCCTGTAGCTGTTGCGAGAAGAACGCCTAGCGACATCTCGGCCATTGAATCACCTTTGAGAACTGAGACTGCCGCACCTGTGTCTACGATGTACTCTTCGCCAGTTTTGAAATCAAGAAGGTGCAGAAGTTCGTTTGGCTGTTTGGCCGGGTCATGCAAACAAGTAGGCTGGTGATTGCGACCGGCATTGTCTGTTTGGTTCTCTATGTGAAAAATTCGGCGTGGACGAAAAGAGTCGACAGGGATGTCGGATTGTAGTTGGCTTCTTCCCTGTAGCGCCGTTGATGCCGTTGATGTGCAGAAAGTACGGTCTTCTACTTCCTGCGCCAGACGTTTCCCGATACTGATGCACCCTTGTGCCTGCGGTCTGTTGTCCTCTCCGTCAGCTGTGGAAATTGACACTCATTCGGAAATTCTTCGGAACGACAAAGACAAATTTGGCAAGCATAAAAAACTTCTGGTGGTTATAACACCAGTTCTTTGGAGCATATTTATTAAAGGATTGCGGAGATCTCGATCGCCGCCTACCATTATAATTTGACTTGGAAACGAATTTTGGTCGAGCATTCACATGATTTATCTCCGATTTGGTAATGGCCAATCCTTCTAGAACTTTGGCCATGTTCGCCACTGTTCTCTCTAAGGAGGAGATTCTATCATCTTGCGGGGGTGAAGAAAAGGATGATGGATTCACTTTGGGTTCCAAAACCCTATATTCTAACTCACATCTCTCAGATAAGTCATCTATAGAGAGAGTGTTGGGGAGCTGTCTGGCAAAGAGTTTTAATGTTTGGGGAAGATTGTTAATAAAAACAACCTTAGCCTCATGGTCAGAAATGTTGGTTTTATACCAACGTTTCCGTAATTCCCTCAGTATTTCTATGGGGCCAAGATTTGGCATATCTAACTGCGCATATTTGTTTATTATCTGCTCAGTTTCCGTGGGTCCAAGCAAGGATTCTACCTCGTTTTGTAGGCCCAAAATGGGATTAGGTAGCTTCCTAATGGCCTCAAGCTTAGGATAAATCCGTCGCTGCAATTCAGAAGGTAGTTTAGCAAAAACCTTCGACAGTTTTTGATGACTGTCATAATCAGGAAACGGGGAGAAAGCGGAGTCTACGCGCATAAAGAATAGCTCACTATCTCCATCCCAAACAGGAACATCAATATCTAAAATTGGACCTGACATTTTAACAATCTTACGGGATCTTAAAAGCATAAATTAAAAGCAATATGAAAATATATAAATATACTTTAACGAAACGCTTACCCACAAACAGCTTCCACGGTTGAATAAGAGCAGAACAAAGAAGTCACTGTTTCCAACAATCCGAAGTTGAGTTGTTGAGTACGTACGGTGCCGTTTTGTACGTAGAAATGATGAACAAAGGCCCCGTTGGCCTTTGATGCCGATGTGTTATTATTATCCCAACAGATTTCCCAGAAAACCACAATCACGGTAAAGAAAACACAAATGTCAATCTATTATTATATCCCCCAACACAAACCACGAATATATATATATATACCCAAAAAAAAATTCACAGATGACCACGATCACGCAAATCTTAATCGATTTTTATCCCAAATAGATGAAAAAGGAAGTCAATTTTATTTATACCAAAAAAATCAGAACAATAATCAATATCCTGGCGCGGTCGCCAATTTTGTAAACGCCCCGGCTTCAAGTAAATGCCGTACGACGTTACAAACTCGGTTAAGGTGCTCT
Source organism: Eudiplozoon nipponicum (assembly GCA_029291075.1). NCBI lineage: Eukaryota > Metazoa > Platyhelminthes > Monogenea > Mazocraeidea > Diplozoidae > Eudiplozoon > Eudiplozoon nipponicum. The sequence continues at coordinate 36,270 of JAQBSW010007543.1, read as the reverse complement.
GAATAGAGATTAGTTACTGATATGGGGGCCCTTAAGAGGGCCTGGTAATGCGTTCGCTTGAAGTCTTCAGAGTTGAAGATGTCCTAGAGCCTTGGGTGGACTCTGGTTGAGTTGTCGCTCCCGTAGTTGAGCTGTAATCGCGTTGTGTATGGTATCCTGCAGGTCCTGCACTCAATTGGCTCGTCTCTCCGGTATCCCGCAACAAGATGAGTCACGGATGTAGTTAGTTGTTGGTGAAACTATCAAATCACCAGCGTAGGTATTGACAGCCGACAGAGCGCACACGTATTGACAGCCGACAGAACGCACACGCGTGAAGCAGGTAGAAGGCAAATGACACAACTGACTTGCATGGTAAATTACCGTGCTTAAATAGCATGCAATATGTGTACTTGCATACTATTGGTTAAACGTGGTTAAACGTGGTTAAACGGCAATTTGCTTTTTTCTCATTGGTGCAACGTAAATAAATTTGAATTTAATTTACGCAATATGTCGGCGATTGATTTGTGTCGTTACATGTGTGTGCTGTTTTTAAACAAAACCCCATTAAATGCAAATAAAATTGCATTCAAGAAATCTCAATTTAAACGGCTTTAAACTATTAGAGATTGTTTCTAAAACCACAGTTAGAAGAAATATTGCCTAAAACTAGAATTAGCACATGTGACCCTAAGGTGAACCGGATATGTCGAAATTTCGACACGTTGGGTTGTAACGCGGAACCGCGCGTTATATGCGTCCCCCAACAATGAAAATTAGTACACGGTGAAGGGGGCTAACCAGACGGTAGATGTTATGGCTCTGCCGCAACGATTAAACGCTGGTATTGGCTCTGTTGACACTGACTCTGGTTCCTCTAACTCTCACGGCGGCATGAGAGCGTTAGTTAGCTCTGTTGTTGGTGAGCTGTCGGGCATTAGCCTGTGGTTAGCAAAACTGTCTGGAGGTAGTATTATTGTCTCATTGCCCCCTGACAGGTCAACATCGTGGAACAGTGGGTCATCTTTCTGTGCTGCTTGTAATTCCAAAGTACTTATAGGTGAAGAACAAAGGATGAAGGCGAAACGTTCTGCAGGACGGCTCAGGGAGTCTGAAACTAAGTTTTCTGACCCTTTAACACGAGTGACATCATATTCATACTCCTTAATTCGGGCAAATTGCGCGTTGACACGCCGTGAGCATTTGGAGTAGCGAATGTGGATATGTAGGATCGACCGGTAGATGGCGCGTAACTCTTTTCCTAACGTATCATTTCGCGTCTCGCGAGATTGTAGCTTTTGCGAGAAGACCGCGATAGGTCGGTGTACTCCATTGATGGACTGTTGAAGTACTGCGCCTGTGGCAACGTCGTATGCGTCTGTGTTCAATTCAAAAAGTTGAGAACAAACAGGTGAATGTAGCATGGTTGCTTTGCATAAAGCCTTTTTTGCATCCTCGTAAGCCCGCATGTCGTCATCGTTGAGCTGAATCAGTTGTGATTTCTTGACAAAACTGCTTTCTGGCACGAGGTATTTGTGAAGAGGTGCCAAAATCTGGGCAAGACATGGTACGAATTTAGAATAGTAATTCATCTTGCCTAAGAACCTTCGTTATGCTCGAACGGTGGTTGGAGGATCTAGATCTTAAATGGCACGTATCTTAGAAGGTAGAGGTGTCATGCCTTTCGGGGAAATTTGATGACCGAGGAATTCAATTGATGTTTGCGTAAAGGCACATTTGTTGCCATGAAGCCGGAGGCCATAGGCTGCTAGACGTGTGAGTAGAATCTTAATATGCTGCATGTTCGGAAATTGAGTCGGAGAATAATAGAATGTCGTCTAAGTAGGTAATTACAAATGGTAGACCATCTAGTAATTTGTCCATAACGCGTTGAAAGGTTTGAGGAGCGTTCTTGAGACCGAAAGGCACATAACAATATTCGTGTGTGCCACCTCCAGTGAATCTGAGTACATTATACGAAAATGAGTCTTTGCCCATCGGTACTTGATAGTAGGCTTTCACTAGGTCGAGTTTTGAGCACACAGCATGACTGATAGCAGGTCTGAGTAGGTCAGCTGAACTTAGTAGGCTGTACGAAACAGACTGTGTGCAAGAATTGAGAATACGATAACCTCCGCACACTCAGTATGTTCCGGGTTCACTTTTTGGTACCACAAGCACAGGCGACACGAATGCTGAGCTGAATTGTGCACAAAAGCCTTGTTGGCGTAGCATGGCGAATTCTTGCTCGGCGGCCGTATGCTTGTGTGGTGCCAATGAACGTGCTTTAGGAAGATGAGGAAGTGGCTTCTATCAGGTGATGCGATCAGCTGTGATGGCACGCTTCCTCTTGAGATCGGGCATAAAGGAGGTAAGTCTAAAAGTCTCTTCATGTCACTTTAGAACATCATTCCAGTTGTGGTACATGAGGAACTGGAGGAATTAACTGAATGAACGAAATTGCTTTGGCGCAAGTCGTGTGTATGAGCGCTGTTGAAAGTAATTGATCGTCAGCATTGCGTACCGCTCGAGTTTTTGAACGTATAATGAGGTCGAAGTGTTCGATAAGTCACGTCTAATGATATTTCCTGTCGTAGTGGAAATGATGAAAGGATAATTGAAATATCGTTTTGAGTTCAAGAACGAGATTGTGTGTACTCGTACCCCAAACGCCGCTATACTAGAGCTATTGGCGCAGGTAAGACTGCTGGTGTTGACTGAGTGGGTTGGTTCAAAATAGTTGTGGCAGAGTAAGCTGACGTCTGAACAAATGTCTGTGAGGAATAATTCAATAGAGTTTGAGTCACGGATGAGATAGGATGTTGATGTTGGTAAATAACGATGAAGCTAGTTACGAGCCTTTGGGCGTTTAAAGCATGACCTGACTGGAGCCGTCGCTGTTAAGACAATAGTTTGATTGCGCTCTTCTACGAAAAAACGTGCTTCGAGCCAGAAGACATAGTGTGGCCAAATATTTTGGCGTGTTCAGCCTCTACTGCCGCGGAGCAGGCTGACCCAAGAAGTTTTTCGAACCCTACGTGGGAGAATCATTCTGAATTCTCGAAAGTGACCTTGCCCATCTAAACCCCGCGTCTGTGCGCGGAAATCTGCAGCCATTTCTCAAGCAAGGCCACTGGACGTCGACCTCTTGCTGCTGTTTCGGGACGATGGTCGACGCTGGTCACGCCTACTCTGGATGCATCTGTAGTCGACGACAATGACTGAGGACTAATTTGGCCTGACGGTGAGGCACTCGAGCAGGCTGATGAGGCGTTCATTGATGACATTAGTTTGGGCTGTTGATGCATGAGACTGAGGCTCAGACAGGCATGATACGACGCAACCTGGCTCTGAGGTAGGTGAGCTGCAATAGTATTTCTTCCTCCACTTGTCTAGACGTGGCGGCAGTATGTCGTCTTGCTCTTCAATAAATTCGCGCAGGAACGTGACCATTTCTTGCAGTGCCAGGGGAAGCTTCTGAATGAATAATCGCATCAAGATTTAATTGGGTAGATTGAATTCAGTAGCTTTTAACACTATCTCCCTAAATAGCTTGGAAAGCGCGCAGCTACCTACGGATATATGACTCATCAATTCTGTAAGCGGGTCTTCACGATCTAGTGTCAGGCGCTGCTTGACGGCGCGTTGCAGCCTTTGCTATGGCTGCGAACATGTGCTTTTAGTTTATTGATGCAGGATGTCTTTGAGTATGCGTCTGAAAGTAATTGGTATTTTCTCTCATGCCCCAAAAAGATGGAGCCCGCCTTTGTTATATCGGACACCTTGGCCAATAAATTAACATCGTCGATCCACTGGTCAAGGTAGTCTGGATCGAACTGGCATATCTTGTACTGGGTCTATGTAGCGGTGCGGTTTGTTGTTGAACTCGCCAACGGGCTTCCAGCATTTCCTGGGCTGAACGTTGACTTCTGTGTGCACGCGCGCTGTCGAGTAAAGATGGCCGTATTTCATCGTCGTCACTCGTTATTGTGTGGCTGTCTTCGAGGATTGTGATCTTGAGAAAGTAGCTCACTGTGATTTGTGGCTCAGGACTTGTTTTCTTGTGGTAGTCTACGCCGCTTTACCGATACACTTTTACGTGGCATTGCATGCTATTTAAACAAAACCCCATTAATTAAAAATAAAATTGCAGCTCAAGAAATCTGAACTAAAACTGCTTGAAAATAACAGAGATTGTTTCTAAAACCACTGTTAGGAGAAAGATTGCCTAAAACCCGAATTAGCATATGTGACCCTAAAGTGAACCGGGTCTATCGAAATTGAGACTCGTTGGGTTGTAACGCGGAGCCACGCGTTACAATATCTCTGAAAAGCACAGATATATTACACTAAACTAATAAACTGCAGATCATCATTCAGATTCCAATACAGTGTTCCATAAACAGCTATGAGATAAATGTAGTAAGGAAATTCAGAAAGTACACCTGTTTCGTCCTTATTTGGGAGAAATGTCTGATGAGATCTCATTAAGGACGAAATCGGTCTATTGGATAAATTGCCTTTTCTATATTATACAATAATTAGTTTATTATGTCAATTATATGTATTTAATGGAACTAGTCATTATATCAAGAACGGAACCTTGATTGAAATAATTTCTATCGCCCCCGTGTAACCAATGTTCGTCTAATTATAAAAGTTAAACATTGTAGAATAACTTCGCATATATAGGAAATCCTCTCCTTCATTTATCGAACAACCTGTCGTTAAGAAAGAGGGATTACAAAAGTATATTTACTACAAGATTATTAAAATTATTTTTGAGCCATGATTTAGTTAAAATAATATAGTCAATATTATTGTTTTTAACAAAATCAGACAACATGAAATTGTTGTTCTGAACACGAAGAATGTCTGCATTAAACATCAAGGAACCAAACTCAATAACTAAATTATCGAATCCAGTAATTTTGTATTGTTGCCTATCCTCTTGTATGGCTGAATGTCTATTATCTACATCAGCTTTTCCACCACATTCAAAAGTTACTTTTTGTAAGTCAATTTTTAGAATATATTGATGTCAACATGTTCCATGCATTTTTATTTACCGATTAATCCAACTTGGCATCAGTCACTTTTTTAATGTCTAATACCGGCCTGACAATACTATTGAATTTTATCTTTTTTTGAGTCACAATTGTCCATTGAAGGGACGTAATTTTCAGCCAAATATGCGCATTCTAGATCGATTGCGTATCTGCATATGATTCCGACGCATATTCCTTTCAATTATACAATTCACAAATTTCTCATAGAAAGTGTTTTTTATTGATATAGATTCCAGACACTCAAATTGGGAGAGACCAGTGAACGTAAATTAGTTTATAGGAGGGGTTCAGTTCTAAGTACAAAAGACCTAAATGGTATTCTTGCATTCATTTGGATATTTTCAGAGCATGTAAAATGCTCACGGGTGATACTGGAAACAAGCCTCTATATATCTTGGCTTTTGACAAAGATCCTCTTTAAGGCCTATTTGCCTAACTGGTCACATCATTTTTATGTGATGTGACCGTATATTTTGCAAGTTAACGTCTCGCATCATGCAAATAGGCAGTTACGTTATATCAGCCCCAGCTGAAATTAAGTGCCGTGCGACGTTATAAAGAGGACAAGACGGTTTCTAATGAGCAGTTACTAAGAGTGGCTCTTAACAGAGGCATAAAAGTGTTCACTGGCAAATAACATGAAGGTTTTTGAATGTTGCAGTGGCGGTAGTGTCTAGGTGGGCTTCTAGACACTTGCTCTGCTTTCTGGTTTGCTGTCTGGTATTCTTTTGAGCGGATGCACTAGAATAAGAAGAATGGTCAAAGCCGGATGTGTGAGTTGCTGTTCGAAAATTAAGAATTGTCTCTGTGAAGATATGCGGTAACACTGAAGTGGTTGGCACACGTAGAAATCCGATTAATAGATGATTCAATACGTAAGACCAATTGTGCCACAACTTGAAGATTGGCGTGACCGTAGACTATGCGACGAGTTGACGCAATGTGGTAAACGCAAGTCCAGAAGTCGGCGTAAGTAGATAGTCAAGAAGAGAAAGCAATAGCAATCATACGTAGCGAGCAGAACAGAAGTCTGTTTCGTGGTAAATTCATCGTGCAAAGTAGCATGCCATTGGTTGACGGCAATTTTGCGCGTTATATTTGGTTCAGCCTATTGAAATTCGAATTTAATTTTGGCGATATGTCAGCTAATTAATCTGAGCCATTATATCACTTTTCTCTCTGAAAAACAAAAGGTAAAAAATATATCTCTCGGCAAAGCTTGATTACTAATGTAGGGCGAAGTTCGAACCCAATTAATAAACTGGTTATTTTTCTGTCCACAGTTAACCATAAAGTATAGTAATTCTGAGCTAGTGCATACATGTTGATTGCTTCAACAGTGATATCATATCAAAATAACCACTAGTAATTGCTACACAAATTGTTAGCTGTAGTGGCCAGCCATACCACGTGAAGTGAAATAGAGCAGTGTGGTATATTTTGGAAGCCGTAGCGTATATATTGCAAAGTGCATTCTCACTGAAGTTGCCAGGTTTAAGTTGAAATATGGGCAGGCTAGATCACTGTCAATGAGAGTTCGATTACGAACCATGAAGCTAGTGTGTGATCGACGTTGCGGTAATTATATTTGTAGTGAATGTGTGCTGCGTAACTGATGAAGTTACGATATGCATGATGAAGGCATATACCACGATATGAAGCCGGTAACTACTTAGTGTTGCTATAAGCAATGTGGGCTCAGGTATGAGCCATACGATGCAACAGTACGATGTAAAAATATGAATATCAAATGATGACAGGTGTGTGCTCGAACATTGCCGCAAAATTGGTAAAATTCAGAAGAACTGTTCAAAAATGTTACACAATTGTTAGCTAAGAACAGCAGGTTATACAACGTAAGACAATTTAAGGCAAAAAAAGTGATGAATCATGTTGATCCATATAGATCACATCACATAAAATAGGGCGCAAGTGGGGTTAAAAAAGTTAAAATTTGATACGGAGAATAACTAAAAATTAGTATGAAAAAATTATCAGTTATACCTAATGAAATGCAATCTTTTATTAGGTTGAGGTTGTAGGCATGTAGAGCCTGATACGATTAAAGGTTTCAACCTGTCTATGCTTACCGATGTAGGTGTCGCACCTTGCATAATGGTGAAGTATTTAGGCTGTCTTTACAAAATCAGATAAAGATCATGATACTTTAGTATTAATGGTGCAACTTCAGCGTTGTTACGAAAATGTACTCACTCCAGCTGCGGAGCTGCAGGTGAACGAAAACAGGACGAGGATTATGGCTCGGCTGCTGGTCAGAAATGTTACCAAAATGAAGCCAAAGGCGAGAAGCTTTGACTTGTGAGTCATCTTTTGCAGTTAGTAAGCGAGGGAGCTGACTAGGTAGGCAAAGGTCCATGCCATACTATAGTTGCGACGCAGATGTTTTAATGGATTAACTTAAACGGGAACATGTAGCAAGTAGTAATATTGCATCAAACCAGTTACCATTAATGGACGAAGATACTAAAGTTGCTTTGAGTTTTGTATGAATTCTTTCTACCACATTGTAAGTTTGCGAGTGGTAGGCAGTTGACTGTCGTGAGGTGCATTCTATGACACGTAAGGTATTTTGGAAGCGATCAGATGAAGAGCAAGTGCTCCTATCAGTAATGACCTCGTTGGGAACACCAAAGTTTGCTATCCATGCACAAATAAAACATTTAGTAACTTAGTCTGCAGTAATGGTGCCAAGAGACAAAGCCGCAGGCCATCTGGTGAATCTCTCAATCATAGTTAAAAGTAGCTGAAATCTTGAACCCATGCCAGATAAACTATGTCGATGTGGATGATGGCTATGCGTGAAGTAGTTTGGAAATTTTCCTACTTAGAATGAGTGTGCCCGGTGATTTTGCTTTTGTGGCATGAAGTACACTCAGAAACACATCGCTTATCGTTCTGCCTGAGTCTGTGATCCCAGAAACGATCTGTAAGATGTTTAACAGTCGCTTTATCCCTGGGTGAGAAATTGAATGAAGGGAGTCGAAAAAATTTCACAGATGGCTGGTCGGCAGAACTGACTTATTGGGCTCCGTACCCGTGAAGTAAACAATGATAAACCTTTCCTGAGTCGCCGAACACTTATTTCGGTGACGTACTAATAATCTTTGAATATGAGTGTCACCGCGCTATCCTGTTCGGAGAAGGGATTGTGTCAATGCAGGTTCATTGAGAGTAATGGAATTGACTGTGAATGGCTAAGGCGAAGATGGCTGTAGCAAGACATCTGGCCTGGAAAATGCGTCTGAAATCGGGTTTTGTTCACCCTCAACCTAAAAAATGTTGAATTGCTATTTGCTCAGATGTGACAGCTGACTTTCTACTGAGGCAAAGTACTTTGCGACAGTTGAAGTCGCGTGTCGTCGTAAGCTAATTAATGGTGCATGGTCTGTTAAAACAGTACACCTACTGCTGCCAATGTTGCTGATGATGAGGAGTTCTAGACCGAAAGTTTTTTTATACCAGGATTCTACTGGTTGCATAGTACGCGAGTAAAATCTGATAGGCTTCCGACGTCTGTCAATCTCTTGTTACAAACTGGCCCCTATAGCAAATTCATGAGCATTGGTTGAAATTAAAATTGGTCATTTGAAATCTAGATGGATTAGCATTGTACCAATTGCTAACGATTTTATGGCAGGACAGAGTAATTCCTCGTCTTCAGGCGACCTAGAAATGATGGAGTTTCTACTAAGTCCCTTTTAATTCCGCAGTTGCCTACATAATCGATAAAGTTGTATTGATTAGCCGAGAAGGAACTTGCAAATGTAGTTAAGAACTCAAAACTTTTCTGTAGTTCATTTAAAGTCTTTGGTAACCTAATATTCTTGATTGAATTTACTTTCGACAGCAAAGGTTGCATACCTTGAAGTGTAACAAGATACTATAGATAATCTACTGATGTAATTGCAATCTTCATCTAGTTAAAATTTATCTTGAGTCCGTGATTTGAGTCCATGAGAAATCATTTTGTAATTGCTTCGCGGGAGGTTCTAGGTCTGGACTAAAAATCATTATGTCATCAAGATATGACATAAAGTAAGCGGCATCGTCCCGGATTATGTCGTCCATGAACCTTTGAAATGTCTGAGTAGCACACTTGAGACTAGAACGCATGTAAGGGTATTCAAAAAGGCATAAAGTAGTGATGACCGCAGTTTTTTAAAATATTTTCCGGTGCTACCGGAATGTAGTTGTAGACTTGTCTGAGGCCAAACACTGAAAACAATTGCTGCCGCTGAGTTTTTCAAGTAAGTTCTTCATATTGGGATTGGGATATGCATCGGATTTGGTCACAGAATTGAGATTGTGTTAATCTCCACAGGCCATGTTGGATCAGTTTGATTTGGAGACCAATTTGCAATAGTAAGAGTCATGAACTTTTCGATGGCCTGATAATTTCCTCCTTCAATAGTCTTGAGGTCAATGATTTATTGATTATCAAGATCAACAATAAGCCGAAATTTCAACAGGGAATCAAAGCGTATTATGTTGTGTGAGACCATAGCGACGATGAAGTTGTGAGAAAATTTACGTCGTAAACATATATTGAGATTGCGATGCCGGCAACCATAAGTAGGAATGGGCTCCCCTGTAGCTTTTGCGAGGAGAACGCCTTGAGACATTTTCTCTATGAAATCTCCTTTGAGAACAGAAACTGTTGAATCTGTGTTTACGATGAATTCTTCTCCATTTTTTTAATCTTGAAGATGCAAAATTACATTGGGGTGTGTGGCCTGATCATATAGGCAAATAGGCTTGTCATTTCAATTGACATCAGTATTGCTGTCTTATCGACATATCCTGCGTGGACAAAAAGAGTCAACATAAATTGCAGCTATAGACGTTTAAAATTTTGTGCGAGAGAAATAGATACTGTTGTTTTATTGACGAATTTGATCATCTATGGAAGAAAAATGGTATCTGTTTGGTAAAGTCTCCGAACTATATAGACAATTTTGCCAATGATAGAAATACTTTTGGTGATTATAGCACCACTTTTATTTAGAGAATATCGACTAAATGGTCGAGGTGGTCTCGATTTTGTTTAAACTCATTTAGACGGTGTTCACCACGGTTTTATTAACATTTGTCCTGTCTATGACGATTCTTCCAAGGGTTTTGCTGAAATCTGAAATAGATCTTACCAGTGAGGATAGCCAAACGTCATCATATATGAGAACGATGGATGAACACTGAGCTAACTTAGAATTCAGGATTTTCATGTTTAGAAGGGCATTAAAGTGCATAAAGGGGCTTAAAAATATATAGAAAAAAATTTAAATCATACTTGCCTTGTATAAATTGAAAACTATTAACTAAGCGCTTACCAAAATCTGCTTTCACTGTTTTAACACATATTGAACGCAGAATGTGGTGCAAAGACGTAGGCTAGAAAGGTTTAGAGCGATTAAACCATCAAAGATTACGACAAGAAATATTCACAAACAGGATTGAAATAACAAAATGATCCAGTGTCAAAAAATTGGTACTAGATGTGCTAATGTCGATATCAATGTTCACCCAAAATTTCCGTCAAAAAATTTTATTCGGGTTACTACTCTTGCGCAAAGACCTGTATTATCAAAAAATGTTTTAACAGCATTCCTGCTATCAGAATCCTGTCGCGGTCGGCAATTTGTAAACGCCGGGTTAGAAGTTAGTGCAGGGCAACGTTACGAAGAAGACAAAACGGATTCTTGAGAGCAGTTATTTGGTTGACTCTTAACAAGGCCAGAAAAGCGTTCACCAGAAAATGCTGTTGAAGTTTATGAATGTTGCAGTGGCGATAGTGTCTATAAATCCGTCTACACATTTGCTGTGTTTTCCGATTCGTTGGCTGGCGTTCTTTTATGTCGATGCACAGGAATAAGTATAATAGTTGATGCCGGATGTGTGAGTTTCGGTTTGAAGGTTTAGAATTTCCTTGTTGAAAATCTGCGGTAACACGGAGGTGGCTGGCACACAGAAATCCGATTAATATAAGATCGATTACGCATGACTAGTTGTGCCTCTTCAAGAAGACTGACAAGACTGAAGACTATGCTACGAGGTGACACAGCATGGTAAACGCAAATCCAGAAGTCGGCGAAGGTAGACATTCAAGAGAAGAAAGCGACCGCAATCACACGTAGCGAGCCGATCAGAAGTGTTATGCGTGGTAAATGCATCGTGCAAATGTAAAGTCGAAGTAGCACGCAATTTGTCAACGGCAATGTTAAGCGTTTTAATTGGTTTGGCGTATTAAAATTTGAGTTCGATTTTAGCAATATGTCTGTAAATTAGCCTGAACCGTTACAGTTACATATTTAATTGTAACGGCCTAGTTTAATTCGCCCACATATTGGCAAAATCAAATACAAATTTCAATTAGCTGTACAAATTAAAACAGGCCAAATTGCCTTAAACCAATGGTGTGTGACCTTGCATCTATATAAGCACGATGAATTTATCACGCGATACACTTCTACACTTTTGCTCTCTACGCTTGACTTTCAACCTTCACCGACTTCCGGACTTGCGTTTACCACGCTGTGTTATCTTGTCGCTTAGTCTTCAGTCACGCCAATCTTCTTGTTTCTGCACAATTAGTCATACGTAATTGGTCATTTATTAATCGGATTTCTACGTGTGCCAGCCGCCACGGTGTTGCTGCAGAATTTCAACAAGACGATTCTGTTGCTTTGAACAGCAACTCGTCTATCCAGATTCGGCAACAATGTATTTCGGTGCATCCACACAAAGGAACACCAATTAACCAACCGGATCATACAGAGCAAGTGTCTAGAAGTACTTCTATATAATGTAACATACATAACTTTCCGGGCATTTTCCAGTGAACACTTTTTTGGTCCTATTAAAAGCCACTCAAAAAACTGTTCTCAGCCAATTGCTGTGCGGTCTTCTTCGTATAACGAGTTACGGCATTTATTTCCAGCCGGTGTAATTACATAATTTTTAATAGATCTGTTCTTGAATCTTTACAAAATGATACAGACCTTAAATATTGACCATTTAAATCAAGTTGCTAAATTTTGTATCATCCAATGACACTAGGTAACTGCGAGAATTTAACATTAGTGTACTAACAATGTTTACAGTATAATACAATTTAAAACGAGTTTTCTATATACTAAATTACTATTATTATTATTATTATCATTAATATTATTAATTTTTCAGCAATTGTGTGAAATGTCTGACATACCTATTTGTAAATATGTGTATGAGGGAAAAATAAATCTCGTTTATGAGAAATTGAATGCTGATAAATCTCTCGTTAATATTAAAGATAGTGTAAGTGATTTTCAAATTATGTGTTTAATTTTTATAAATGTTTTTTGAAACAATAAAATGTCATTATTGCTCCATCAACTCAATCTCCACGACAATGGACTCCATCGACCGATGTCTGCCTACGATCCGCCATCTTTATTATCTTTATTTTCGAACTCACTTTTACCTAGAAGCTCTGACAATTCATGGACTTTCTCCAATTGATCTTGTCTAGTCAAATGGAATTTTGTTCCTATTTATTTTTCACCAGATTGAACTATCTTGACGTTTTTGATAACATTTCCCTTCCCAAACCCCCCTGCCATCAAATACTTTGCTAGTCACAATTCCACTCACCTCCACATATCCTACCCTTGATTTGTTATCTCAATGGTCGGGCCAGTTGGCCTTTGATGCCAAATAAATGTATTATTATTATTATTATAGGGCACTACAAATTGTATCTAACTAATTATTATAAGTGTGGCAGTCATCGCCCTTATGTAAAGGTGGATTGTTTCAAATATGACGTTTTTATTCTTATTAATAGTCATGTATCGTTATTTGGCGACAAAAGTCCCTATGTGAATTCTAAAATGAATCCTAGCCGATTTTACCTTGGTCATGAAGTGCCTTTATGTACAAGAAGCACAACTATAGAGCTGCTGCACGAACTGACGCGCTTCGACCTTCCATGATCATCATCAGAGTACAACGGCAAAATAACTAGCGAGAATCGTATTCTTATGATGATCATGGAAGGTCGAAACGCGCAGTGGGTGCGACTGGCAATAGTTTTGTTATGTTGTACGACGAATGGTTTAATACAATGTAATTGGTTTTTACTTCAAGCTCGCAAACCTGATCTAAAGAATAGTTATTATTGCCTTATATTTAAGACAATATTATGACATCTTAAACTTTTCGCATTTGAATATAACATACACTTAAAATTATTTCTGGTGCATATAATAGAACTCTCACTGGACTGGGTGATGTTGACGATGAATTGGTCATATCGGATGCAGAATATCACCAGTAATTTAATTTATTTCTTGATTCTTTTTTTAAGCTTGCATTTTCTGTGCCAATGATCATACCATTGCCTATCATTGATGGTATTTTCACTTCGTACATAGCAATATTTTGGCCTACGAATGTCTTCTAATATAATGTTATCGTGTCGCTTTAATAATGTGTATTTTTAAATGTTATCAAAGTTGTTCTATAAGCATCGTAATATTATTTACTTTTAACATTTAAAAAATCAATTCTTGTTCTCTGCATTGATCAGCTTATCCTTTTATGTTTTATAATGAACGTGATAACGTGTTTATTTGACAGCAATCCAATTGCATTTAACCAATCGAAAAAACACAGCAAAACCACAGTCAGTCACACCTACTAACGCTTTTGGACCTCCCATGATCATCATCAGAGTACGACGGCAAACTGACTAGAGACGAACAAATCGCAACGTATATATATGGAAGGCAAAAATAGATGTGTACTCTCACACTTTACAGGAAATGTCGGCCGCACAATTTCTATGCGGTAGCGAACTTTAAATTTTTGCAGATTTCTCTCTCTCTCTCTCTCTTCTTATATATATATATATATATATATATATATATATATTCATTGTCATGTCCATTGCCTTCGAATATTACTCAGTATATTTCTTACTATGAAGGAAAAACTACTTAAAAGGAATAATGGCTATTTATTTCGAGACTACTGTTCTCATTTATATACATTCTGGGTTTTCATTTGAGTATGCGGGTGGCAGCTGGTCTCATTCGTTTTAACTACTGTTTCTTGCTTGGGCTGATTAGTAATGGTATTTATGTATGTCTGACTGTGTGTCTGTTTGCTTGTAAAGGTCGTTCTAGTTGCGTTGAAAGTGTGTACTTCAGATCTAGTAATTTTTGTATTGATCTATTGAGAGTTAACCAGCTGTTCGCATTTTTGTCCGTTACGTGAACAAATGTTTTCCCTCGATTTTCGTCTTTCGTTTTGCCTCGTTCCTCATATTTGTTCAGCTCCCTTTGTAATTGTATAAATTGTTGATTCACACATTATATATATATCAGTAATTTTAAACAAGATTATACATACTCACTCACGTCTGACAACGATCTGCTCAAACTTGTCAATTTACGTCATGAAAGACAGACACTACGAACATTACAACAAGTAGTAAGTCAAATAATATAAAACTACATTATTTTTTTAGAAATTGAGAAACATTCTATGGGATAAGGCATCTTCATATTGGCAAATAAGCATATTGTGGTATGAGCTAAATGGGAAGAGGTAGCCCGTAGTCGTAGAATTGCTATGCATGATCATTTCAAGAAATCCAGAATCCACAGTAATTCAAAATCATAAGACAAACAATTTACCGTAGTAAGAATATCGAGCGCTGCCATAGTGGAATCCGCCTTTACACATGAAAACTTCAAAATTGTAGTGGTCAACACCTGTGGTTGAATCCTGTGTTTCTTCGTTCTCTTCATTCGGGTGGCTGATCATTCAGTTTTCATCATACCCTGGCGATTCAGTTCCTCCGCCTTTTGTGGAATTCAGCTATTATAGCCAATAGCACTGCAACCAGTCGTTAATAATAATATATAAGTCGATATTTCGTCAAGAAACGTACATTAGAATCAGATTAAATAAGAAAAGATTGACATGGTTTATTTTGTCATTTTGTGAAATTCTTCACCACCAACATATTGCTTGGTAAAAAAGTTTAACTCTTAAAGGTCTATGTAAAAAAATTATCATCATGTAAATTTACATAATTCTGTTTAAAGATGCTGTTTAATCAATATTATAATTGCGAATTATATTTTATTATACTAATTGCGTGTTCAATTAAAAAATAAAATATGACCATGCTACCATTTATTTATACAATTGAAAAAGTTATGAATCCAACGGAAGTTATGTTTAATTTAATTATAATTTCTCTTCGAGAGTTTCATATTCTGTTAAGATATAAATATTGTACACTCACAAATTTATATAAACTTCTCTAGCGCCTTGGGAAATATTAAAGATGACAACGTTTAATCCGCAGAATTAACGCAGAGGAATATAATCTATTAAATTACTAAACACGTCGCAAATACTTTACTAAGAGTACCTTCAACATCTAACTTCAATCACGACCATTTCAAATAGTTATTCAACCAACCAAAAACATTTATCTTGATATAGTACTCATTGATTGAACATTGCAACAGACACTACATACTATATTTCCATGATGCAATGTGGTCCATAACAACACCAATGAAACAGACAATTATTAGAAATTGCTTTATATAACGTAGACGAACTGACTCACTACTCTGTACAGAAAAAGATTGGTCAAGTGTAAATGAGAATAAATCATTGTCAGAAAATATTCTACAGAAAAGGCCTCATATTAATTATGTATACATAATTAATACGAGGCGAAAGCAAGCTATTCTACAAACTGGCACGCCAACCAACTCTCTTTATTATATTAGGTAATTCCAAAATTCGATTTCAAATGCGACTTTTAAAAAAGATCATTTTTGAAGTTTGCCGACTCGTTAAATACAATGGGATTGGCATTTGCTTCAAGCATGCAAACTTGGTTTAAAGAATTGTCGCCACCACCCGCGCAATCAATTATTGTTTAATTGAATTTTCTATAGATATATATGTGTGTTGCGAAAGCTGCAATCAGTTAATGTGCGTGACTGCATAGAAATTATGCAGCCGACATTTCCAGTCGAGTACAATGTATGCAAGACTGCTAGAGGTGAGAGCCGCATATCTATTTTTGCTTTCCATATATATGCAACTTGGTTTGATCGTCGCTAGTCAGTTTGCCGTCGTACTCTGATAATTATCAGGGAAGGTCGAAACTCGTCAGTATGTACGATGGGCGGTAGTTTTGCCCTGTTGCTCGAAGACTGGTTAAATACAACGGGATTGGTGTTTAATTCAAGCTCGCAAATTAGATTTGAAGAGTGTAAGGTAGCCGATCGTACATGGGCTAACGGGGCTATGGCGGTGGTGTCACCAGAGCGTGGTGGATTTCCGACCGGCAATCGGATCTCCTCTAAAATACCACATGAGCCCGACGACGGCACCATGACTCGGCGTGTGTTCCCCGCCACAAAAGGGTTCAACAGCCACAGGATTACATGGACTCCTGGACAGTACCCCGTACTTCCGAATGGCGAATGAGCTCTCAACAGCCACCGGCAACCATGCAACTTACTGCTGCCTTGCAGACTGCGCTTGGATGTGCAAAGGCTAGAGGTGCGTCCTCGATCAAAAAGCCGAGTGGTGAGGGGACACCACTTGTACCAAATTCCCAAGAAACTCCATGAAATGTCACAAATACCGTTCATGCTACGGCGTCCCCGGCAAGCGACGCGCTCTGTATCAGCGCGAAAACACCTATTTATTTCGGGTGTTGGAATGTTCGATGTTCCGAAATGGCTGCCAACCGCCCGGCATGGAGAGGTATAATCCGGGATTTCTATGGAGCCGGCTTATCCTCCAAAAGGAGTCAGCCGCAGTAAAAAAGTGTAAATCGTCAGAAGCTTTCCATCCATTTTATTGTAGATTTTCCTTCTCATTAAAGAAATTGCATTGTTATAGCTGAATTCCTCGAATAGGTGAAGAAGTTCAAGCGCCGGGTTAAGCGTCAAACTGGAAAGGTGAATTGCTTAAAAGAAGAGGGCGAAGGAACATGGTATTTAACCAAAGTCGTTCACCACTTCAATTTAGACTTATTCATGGATATCCTGGTGTATTCCGCTCTGCCAATGTGCAATATGGTTGCTTAAATTGTTGGATTAGTGATGATTGCGAGCGGGGCATACGCAGTTCATTATATGATTTGTCCAGAGTGAAAGTCCGATATACAACGCTGATAACCAGGGATGTGTTCGAAATTGTGAACTTAAAAAACGAATAATGTGGCCAAAAAACAGGTTCCTTACATGGAGTAGTTCTTTGTTGAATTTTTCCGTGCCTATACTCTGCATTACTATTTAAAACAAACCAAATAAAATTTATTTATGTGCAGTCTTTATTTAAACTGG
The DNA here is from genome assembly GCA_029291075.1 of Eudiplozoon nipponicum. NCBI lineage: Eukaryota > Metazoa > Platyhelminthes > Monogenea > Mazocraeidea > Diplozoidae > Eudiplozoon > Eudiplozoon nipponicum. The sequence goes on along the minus strand of JAQBSW010007543.1, from coordinate 18,830 downwards.
TTGAAACTAACCAAAAGCGATTTAAAGTCTGCCGTCTTGGCGCGGAAGCTAACAGCACGTATTGTTGAACAATTTGCTCTTAATGTGAGGAAGCAAACCACTCGCAAGAGTTTATTGTCTAATTTTTTTCGGTACGAACAATAACATGTATCAGTCTACAGCAAATTTATTGTGGTGAAATATGATGCCGTCAATAGCTTTATTTGCGGATTTGGCGAAGAAGTTGAGAACCAAAAAGTTACAGAGCACCGGAACATATCGCCAGACTGCACAAAGCGTCACCAACAGCACGTACGCCAGCGTGGCGATAGATTTCTACTTTAGTCGCTCTAGAGGTATTCATTGAAAACTATGAACCTGAATTGATACTGATGAACTTTAAGCCTAGATGTAATTCATAGACAAGGTCTGGCTGAGATCAAATATGTCTGAGCCTCTTCTACTGAAGAAGACATTTTATCATTGCAGCTATGTGTAGTTCTGTCTAGGATAATTAACAAAGGAATAATAATCCACATTTAAGACATATTTGAATAATTTATAAGAATTGTATTATGTATATTTTTAGAGTGAACATCTATATTCTTTACAATTAACCAATCAAGACTCAGTTTTCGTTAGCCAATTGCCACTTTGATCGTAAAGCATGTCATTAGAGGTCTTTTTAAACGAAGATGAATTTGTGATCTTTAATAAAGCTCTGCATTTAATTATTAACGACTGACTTACAGAGGTAGTGGTTCAATTAGCCTAATTTCACGATCATCTGGAATGACCGCTTATGTCGATAAAACATAAATTATCATGTATTTCCAATATAAGTTTTTTCCGCTATTCATCTACCGAATTTTTCCCATTCATGTGGTTCTTAATTGTCGAATATATAGGAATGCATCATCAATTGACCGATATCGCGAATAAAGATATCTGGTCAGTTGTTTGCCGGTTCCAGCTATCCACTGGAATTGCCTCAGTAGCTTCACCATCAGGATGTGGTGGCCTTATGAAACGGTATTCAACTCAATGCAATCGGCGATCTGTTTCAAAGTTCGTTGGTCATGGGGTATCGAGGAATGACCGAATATAGTTGTTCCGCTGGTCAATTTTTCTCTTTCTTGCACTCAGATAGGAACCCTTCCGAGTGCAAACATTTGTTTAGCAAGATTTACGGAAACTAGCAGATATATAATGTCATTTTCTAAGTCTGCAGCACACATGGAGGATTGAAAATGTGGTTGAATATAAGATTTTGCATTAAGTGCATAATGAAATGGAGGGAGATTCCCCAGTGGGTTCATGACATGCGAGAGGCAGTTTTAATAAGGCGAGTATGTCTGCAAATCTCGGCGGAAAACGATTCATCTGGTGTCAAATGAGATCAGTGTTAAACGCACTTGGTGAAAATTGGTTACGGGACGCCTAATAGCAAAACTTTAAACTCCTGCTCAAGCTACCACTTTCGAGGCGTTTATTTTGCATCGTACAAGATAGACAGTTACTGAGCACAATTTATGGCGCTCCGGTACTACTTCCAGCTTATCAATAGCACTAAGTTAGTATTGGACTTCACCAGTTAGAAGCTTATGAATCACGTTGCGAACTATTTTTTTATAGTTTTATGGCATATGTCGCTTGTTAATGGGCTTCTTCATACGTATGAGAAGGCGATACTTTCAGAACTCTAGAATGTTTCATTTAGGCCCAACTGACGGGTTAGGCGATAATTTTGTCTTCCAAAATCGAGTGTGATATAGGCAGATATGGTGTCGCCTTTCTTCTATACATTGATGCAGCGAAAACCATTCCTAACTAGCGCACTATTGGCTCTCGTTTGGCTTCGGCTAGGTATCGCTTAGGCAAGCTGGTTCTCGGAGTCGCGAACATATAACTGTCAATTCAAACAATCAACCATTGAAATAATTGATTTCTTTGAAAATCTATCCGATTTGGCCTTTGGCTTTGAGCGGCGCTCTTACATCTTCGGGATTGCCGGTGATTGTAACGCCAAAATATGTCTAGATTGTACAGGAAGTAGAGCTGTGATGACGGTTTTAAATTGATTATAATGAGCTAAGTTTTAAAGCACAACAAGTGTAATCTTGCTACAACGCGCAAGGATATGATCTATGCGGATGGGACAGTGACGTCATTGTACAAAAATAGATCACATTCCGGTTAGTAGACGTTGATGCTCTTCCGTCCAGGACGCGAGCGCATATTCAGAGTGGTATATGGTCTTTATTAATCTTCCTAACATCATGATTCTTGTCGCTTGAGTCATTAAAATTTTACTTTTGAATATCGTCTTCAGACGCCTATGCTTCTGCTATGCCATATATAGAAACAACCAATAACATATCAAATGTATCTAGATCGTTATGAAGGAACATTTGAAACAATTCGCGGGTCGTTTCCCTTTAATAAAGCTTTCGTGCTCATTTGTTATCTCTAAAAAAAGCTCTAGAACGCGGCATCTACAGCAAAACCAAGAGGAAATCGCACCCTGGTTCGTAAGCTTCACCAGCAGCTTGCTGCAGCCACTCGGTGTAATGTCGCTAATGCTTCGGAAACATCATCGACGAGTAACAGCTTATCTATATTTTACGCTAAAATCCGACCTAGGTGTAGTGGTCCTTCTATAAAGGAAGTATTAATGCAATAATGTTTTGAAGCACAACTTGTCATTGACTTAAAAAACCTCAATCAGTCATATATTGCAAACTGCGTGGCTGGCGTTAAAGTGACCCATCGACGTTATTACCAGATGTACGATTGATTGATGAAGTCGTTGGCCTTCTTAATTTTTCAAGTTTAATGGAATTGAGATTCAGAATACAAATGTAAAGTTATGCCTGCCTTCTAAAAATGTGGCACTAACACATAGCGACTACCATGATATCATTTTTTCTGTGCTGAATCAAAGTTGGCTACTGACAATCTATTCAAAAAGATTCGCGAAACGTGACAATATTGACCTAGGCCAGCTCAAGTGAGTTTTCATCCGCAAATATGATGAGCAAATGAAATTCTTGCACTCCGCAGCACTTGAGTTGCGCCAACATTACCAGCATTTTAATATTTTTGGCATCCTAGTCTACTCAACTGCTTTCTGTTCTGTCTCGCATTTGTGTTTATGGTGAGATACATTTAATGATGGCGTCCCGGCAAAAAATTTCGATTGATCCAAAACTTTTAATGACTTGTCGGCATGTATGATTGTAGAAAAGGAAGATGAGCTTCATTGAACCATTATTTGTGCTCAAGAAGCGTCTGTCCGTTCTGGTGTGAGGCTAAAGGCATCCAAAATGATCGTTATGGCCAGATGTTAACCAAAGCCTAAGATTGCACCAAATGGTGCTCTACTGACAGTCATCATGGATTTTGTCTACCTAAGGTCTGTGGCGATGCAAGACGGAGCGGTTGGCGCCGATGTATTAACTTTACACCTGCTGCTTTTGGAAAATTGTTCAAACTGCTTTGAAATCACCCGCCTATTTCGCTGAGCACCAAGTTATGTTTTCACATCCAGCATACTGACGGTCCAGTTTTGTGTATCATGACGCTTTTATCCAGAGCGAAGTTTATGCGCCATGCAATTCTCTACAACCGTTTTTGATTTCGATCACCATCAGCCATTGTTGTGAAACGTCCACTGCGCTGATGGGGTTACTGTTTCATGAAGCAAATTTAAAATTCTGCTCAGTAATCCACTGAAGAAACTCTTGTGAAACCCTAGGAAGGGTGGGCCAACTATATCTTGGCCGAATGTGTTTTCTTACCGCAATATTGGTCACTTAATTACGGCGCAACGTACTCGTACTAACCAAGAGACAATTAAATTGAGGAAGATCTGTTAAAATGTAGCGGCAAACAGGATTCAGTGGATAGGCTTGGTTACTTGTGCGGCATTGGCATTGTCTCCGCTCAATAAACCTGACAACCAGTTGTGTTTAGCTACACTACTACAATGTATCCTTCTAAGCAAAATAATTCGGAAATCGCTAGAATGTCGAAAAGTCGCTTATTGCGGGGGATTAATTTAATAGTTTAAATTGGCGCGTATACGTTTTGCACTCAGATCCTAGCATTGGCTAAAATTTAACATAACGCTTCGGTCATTTTAGGATTTAGCTTCAATACTGAACAGCAGAAAAATACACTATTCTTGACTGGATCACATTCGCATTTTGATTTGTGACAAATCACGTTTTCTCGTGTGATATGCCTGAATAACAAATTGAGAAATGTGTATCAATCTATAATGTAATATATATTTATTTTTTATAAGTTTCTGAAAAAGAAACTTTTAATTTTATATTTAGATAACCTTTTTACAATCACAATTATTCTTAATTCCTCATCTATATATTTCCTATGAACAATATATTCTACGTAGTACAGCATCTCTTGATATTAATGCATTTTTATTTGCCAAATTGAATAACTATGACGAGATCATTTCAAATATCCTGACGTTCCATTTAAAAAGATAAAAATGATTTGTGTCTTTTAATAGGAAATTGTACATTTTTAGCTCATTCATTTTCAATCGCAATTTGTCTGTTTTATCAAAGTTTTTAATCTGCTTTAATCAACCTTGGAAAATAGTAAATTATTTGATGTTAAATCAGCCCTAAAATATTTCAATCGTATTGAAGTATATTTTTTCATTTATTGTAATTGATCCTACATCAAATTCCTTTCTTTATTTGAAAGGATTTAAACAATTTTTATTGCATCCATAATGATCCAGAAATATTTAAATAAAGTATATAACGCCTCTAAATGTTATTGAAACGTCAGAAGTATGCATATAATCTATTTACTTTGGGTTTAGAAAGGAATTTGACGACTTCCAAAAATAAATTAATTGCCTACAGAGTAAAGTGTGTTCTTCGCTTTTGTGATTAATAATATTATGTACATGTTTTCATTCTTAGTCGCATTTTTATACCATATTTACTGTAACGCGCAAAGCGGCGTAACATTAGAGGTTAGACCACGATTCCAATGTAAGCATGTAAAACCGATCGGCCCTGAAGAAGGCCGTACAAATATTCCAAAACAAATCCCGCTAGTCCATGAAGTACGGAAGCATAGGCGACTGTCTTGAAATTCTGATTGCTAAGTTGTGTATCGCTTTGTCCTCTCAGTGACAGAGGCGTTTGTGGAAGCCTTGTCAAGTGGTCCTTGTACAAATGGGCGTTAACCTGCCGATAATATGGAAATGTAGGATATAACACTCGACCAAGAGACGGTCAAAAACAAGATCCGCTTAATTTTTCAATATTAAATAAGCATTGTGTAATGTTGAAAAGGTAATTCATCCTGTAGATCGGTTTCATCCTTATTCAAAACTCATCACGTGCTTTCCAGAATTTGTGGCGGATAGGGCTCGAACCTGGGCACGTTTGCTTCAGAATCTGTTGGTCTAACCGGGTTAAAACCGGTCTACTGAATGAATTGCCTTTTCTACATTAGGCAGTGCATAATTTATACTGAAAAATTAATATTTATTATGTTTACTATATATATATATATATATATATATATATATATATATATATATATATATATATATATATATAGTGTGTGTGTGTGTGTGTATTTCCGACACGATCGAAACCTTGATTTAAATAATTTTTATCATTGCCCGCGCAATCTATGTTTGATTAATGATAGCTTTGTTTTGGTCTTATTGAATTTATTTTTAGAGTTGTGATTGATTGGTTTTAGTGTTTTATTTGACTGGGAATTCTGATTAATTGATGATTTCGGTGTATCTTTTAGCTTCACTTTTTTATAGTAAAGTTATTTATGGATGTAGATGATTTGAGTTAAGTATTACAATTTGTGTATTTTTTTAACACTAACTACTTTTAAATCTTACAGCTCTATCTCTATAACTGTTGCCATATATTAACATTTAACTATGTCAGTTGGTTTCTCTCTCTTTCATGATCCATACAGTCGGGAATTAAATTACCCATACAATAATCGGGTCTTTAGAGTTGTTAGAAAATAGCTAGAAGTGGTTTGCAGTGATTTTTTTGAGCTCAACTATATTTAGTTGAACTCATATATGCACAGATTAAGCAATGTCGAGAACTAGGATACCATGAACTGTTCTGCCTTAAATTGCGCAAATTTGTTATTTCATCATGGCACAAAAACTGTTCTTCTAAACGTTGGTGCACCTGTTTAAATAATAGAATATTCATTACATTGAATGCGAACCAACTGTCCACATAAATTGTTTTCAAATGACATATTAGTCCATAAATTTTAAATGCATGAAACCTGACTATGATTTTTCCTCTATCAAATGGCAGTGACAGTTTAAATGATATGTTGAGCTGTCCATGTTTTCTTGCGAAACACCAATCTAAGCGATATTAATGCTGCAAAAGCTAAAGGTCCCTGCTATGTAAAACTGCTGGGTTAAGACATTGTATAATAGGGAATTCCACATTCCTTCTCCTGACTACTTGCAGACTGAGTTGGATGGTGTGCACAATACTCCTATAATGAACGGCAAGCCACCGCATTTTATAGATAAATAGAAAGCCTAATGATATAATGAAACTTGTGAATATTTGTACAGCTAGTGGGAAATCTTTGTAAATTCGTCCAGAACATGCATGCAAAGAAGCAATGGCATCGCAGACTGAATACAGCTACATAAAAAATTGTAATTGTACCTGTATGAAAATTCGCGTATTCTAAATTAAAGTTGGTATTGAATGCAAATCTGCAACTATACATATGCTGTCCTTTGAAAAATGCAAAACGCCATCAGAACGCTTTTCAATATAAATTGAGCACAGTTCCCTATTTAGTGGCTATTACAATATATAAACGTTGTTAAAACTATACACGAAAAAAATTTATTCACGCGATTTAAAGTTGGACTTCCCAAGCTCCGTGCGAATGGCGTTCGGTTATCTTTCTCCGTATTAAATTTATTGGATTAATATATTTTCGTGCACTATTGCTTATGATTGTTTTTTTCTCATTTAGAAATAAAGTCTTGTGATAAGCTTCACTAAATTAGCTGATTAGATGGAGCGATAACGTTTCTGTGCTATATGCATTTAGTGCTCTCTATCTTAGAATAAATTCTTTACGCATATCCTTTAGTGCGCGAAGGACCACTTATGTGCAAAAGGCTCTACTCGTGATACTTTGAAGCGGATTTTGGATCCGTGGACCGAATGAATGCTGTGCCGCTTTCAATTATTTTCCAGAAACAATGACATACCGGAACATGTTGGTCAAAGTTGTTCGTCTACATAGAGATTTGCATTTATTAGCTAACCTGTGCCCTCTTCTATGACCGGTCCTTCTCAAGATTTTGAGATGTTTCCAGCATTTTCCAATGAATATTCATTTTCCATCGCGTAAATACTTCCTTCATAACGGAATGTGTTTTAGTTGCTATCATGCGCTACCGCATTATGCTGAAGGCCTTAAATCCGGTCAACGATTATATTGAATTATTTTAGCCTAGAATGTTGGTTTATAGTGCCAAAATGCGAGCCGTCGTAGAATTTTTATTTTTAATAATTTGCCACAATGAATGGAGCCTACTCGGATGAGAATTCAACGGATATTAACCTGACAATTTTTTTACTTATATCGAAAGGTTCAAAATACCATTTTTGTTATCAAAGTGTTGCGCTTGAAAACGGTTGTTTTTGTCTAGTAGAGTTAAATCAACTTACTAAAATTGTAACTAAACATGTTTTGAAATTCTTATTGTGTGAAATGTTTTTTGCTAGAAAAAGTCATATTACAGACGATCACATCTTCATACTTGCATAACTCAACGAGTTGTATGGCCTATAGCCATAAACATTTCCGCCTTCTAGTCGGTTAACCACAGATAATTCTACCGGCCACAGATGCATAAAATTAGCCGTTATCAGAATGCAGACAGTATCTGCTGTTGAGCTTTGAAATGAATTTCGGAAGCGGGTGGAACGTTTAGGCTATTGCAGGAAACTAGTCACCGGTCATTCGAAACCTAAAATGGCGCCAGACTACTTTGGTTGCGAACCATGCTCATTTGGAATAAGCGACTTTTATCTGCAACCAACATGTAAATTTTAATCTTTTAAAGTAACTTTATAGAGAAGCAATTTTTTTAAAACACGATGTATTGTTTTTTGGATATTGATAATAGATGGTAATCATATACATGAATAATTTTTTAGTCTTTTAGTACCTTAAAACTTTTCGGCTATGAATGGGAGACCAAATGTCTTTCAGTCCCTTCATAAATAGCATTATTCAGGTTTTTTCCACAAAGGTTTATTTTTGTGGTGTACGTTAATGATTTGTTTTCCAAATTTGTCATTTTTTACAGTCAGGTAGAACTGTCTTGCATTGGGCAGCATCATGTGGTTACGTCGAACTTGTAAAGATGTGCAAAGATTTAGGAGCAAGTATGTGTGTGCCCGATGATGTAAGTATTATAAAATAACGTTTAAAATTTGATAAATAATTGCTAGCACACCGTATATTATTTCATAACTCATATTCCCCTCAATCAACATAGCTCGTTGCTACGTAATGAGTAATGTGTAGAGAAGCGAAACTCGTGATGCTTATGTGTGGTTCTGTTGTCGCAGAATAATTTTATCGCTCTGCGCGCCTTTCTAGGTTTCAGGAGTCGTCCAAATTACGCAATCTTGTCACCTTTACTTGAATGTGCAAAGCACTTATTTGAAATTAAGAAGTAATCCATACCTGTAGATGGTTGGATCATCTCCACTTCACTCAATATTTTTAAAGTTGATTCGAATCTTTGTCAGGTTTGTTTTTAAATGCTTTGCGAGAGTACGATGGTCGCTAAACGTGACCAGTACTAGTTTATATGTATACTTAATGAGCACGATTAATATTTTCTCTTATTGTGTTATGCCACTTTTTTCGCGCAGTCTTTGTGGACTCCTTTAATTATTGCAGTGTCTGCAGGTCGTGACGATGTTGTACAGTTTCTTTTGGATGAGGGCTCCTCCGATGTTAACGCCATCAATTCTACTGGCCAAACTGCTATGCATTATGCAGCTGCTAAGAATCGCATACAAGTCAGCATAAATATTTTTTAATATTTTTTGCGTTCTTTCGATTTGTAGTAGAATTTCCGTCATGATACCTAGTAGAATCCTCACTTCCCCGGTCGGAATTGTAAATGTGACATCAAAATATTATCAAAAAGAAAGGAGTACATTCAACTACTAATTAATTATTTAATCTGTAATTAAAGGATACGCACGGATTTTTTTGTAATTAAAAAATTTTCTTTAAATTCAAGTATGTATTAGGTGTTGCTAACCAAGTAAAAAATTAGTTTACGTGTGACCAGAAGGATAAACCAAAGGCAGCATGAACGGAAAGTATAATCTCATGCACATTCGCTTCGTGCTTACTGTTCATGCTGTCTTTGGCTTATCTTTATGGTCACAAGTGAACTAATTTGTTACTAGGTTCGCAACACCTAATACATGCATATATATTAGTTCTCCGCACCAAACAATATTTAGCTTATATATTGAATTGAATGATGTCATGCGTGCTGCGAAATGTGATAACTGCTATCGATCAAGGCCAGAGTGTATGGATTTACTGGAGTAACAGGTGTTCAGAAATAGTTGTAATTCTCAATTTTCGGTTAACTATAGCTTTCATCATGTTGGTACCATGTATCGACTTGGCAACCATACTGTTAGCAACATGTACCTTTTCGGTACTATAATGTTTGTATCGGCTACTGACACAATAGCCATAGTGTTAGTAGCCTTTACATACTCGGTATACATATTTTATAGAGTGAGTTAGCTTTGATGTCACATTGTCGCGACTTTATATCATGTTATCTTCACTACTGCATGTTTACACATTCCTCTAGCAGATTGTACCGTCCTATTATCCCACATTCCTCACACAAATATATAGTGGTCACAAGTGAACTAATTTGTTACTAGGTTCGCTACACCTAATACATACTTGCGTATATATTAGATCTCAGCAACAAACAGTATATAACTGTTTCCTTTAAATGTTGTTGTCTGCTTAACTCACACTGCATATATTGTAATAAAATTGTGATGTCCAGAATTAATAAAAGCCAGATTCACGAATTTCTAGAGCTTGTCACAGATTTTGATTGGCTAACGATTACGCTCTTGGCTCCACTAAAACTTCCAACTTTTTCAATTCAATATCCGTTTCCTGGCGTGAACGCGCGACAAGTAGTGCTAGTCAGTGACAGAATCAAACGAACTCCTTCCCATGCAATGAATGATCACGTACTGTCCAGTATTTGCCGCAGACAAGGATCGACCCATGGCACGTCTACTTCGAATTCTATTGCTTTAACCACCGAGACGACTATTATGTCCTTCAACGTAAAGAATGAGAAATTCAATAGGCACGATTCTTAGTCTCAAATGTACATTTTCTTTGGGATTGCGCAGCTGTCAAGCACATTATACAATAAGTAACGTTTAGTAACTACCTTATGCGTTATACCTATGTGAGTTTTAGCCGTAAATAATTATATATTCCTTCATTTGCAGATATGCATATGTCTTTTAGAATGCGGAGCCAATCCGAATGTCGCCGATCATTATGGTTCAACTCCATTACATCGGGCGATAAGCTTGTCAAATTTGAAAATAGCTGAATTAATCTTGAAAACTGGAGAATCATCGGTAAATGCACCAGATATGAATGGTCAAACTCCTGTGTACGTTCGTTGTTTAACTTCTAATTTTATATTTAGGCTCTATATTTACCTGATTATTGGGTTGTGATCAGATTTGTTTGCATTCGCTGTCTTCCAGGTTTCTCCAGAATTTTAGATCACTGGATATGGAGATCTTTTTTCAATGGAAAGTACATTGACAATCAATATGTCAAGTAGAAATTTTAGTTTAGACTGATCCATTTATTTTTTGATTTTTTTCTTTTCTTTTTTCCATTTATACTTGTTAGATATCTTAAGCATAACTTGTTTTTTTTAAATACTGGGTACGTGTATGTCATATGGCTTGTGTGTATGTCTGCATGTGTAAACTCTTCGAAATGAGCATACAGTGATTTAGCAAATACTGACAACTCACTAGACAGGCATACGCCATGCCTGTGTGTATGTATTCTCGTTTATTTTTGATTGAGGAGTTATCAACTAATGCACGTGTACACTCATCCCAGTAAAATTACAGCGATTTAACAAAATCTGACTATTCACTAGATAAGAGTATGCTATATCTGACATAACTCAGATTCAATTACGTGTAGACTAGCAAACAGAATGACTGCTTTACTTCGTCGAGAGGTATTTTGTCATCTTTATTGATCAAAACAGAGCGCATATATATCTTACCATTGCTGTTACACTTCAAGCGTCATTAAGACCCTAAATGCACACCAATCTATTTCATGAGTACACCCGGGATTCTCCACGACTCGCAGTATCGTCTATAAAATTATTAAATAAGTAAATTTTGAAGAAGCTCCTTAAAATTTATTTATGCACTAATTATCCTTCTTTTTTCATATTTTTAGTCACATTGCATGTGAAGAAGGGAACGTACAGGCTCTACATATCTTAAATCAGCACAAAGCTGACTTTCATCTAAAGGATAAAGTATGCTATTGAAATATTAACATTAATTTAGGAAGGAAAAACACCTCTTGATTTGGCCAGCCCGAAGATCAGGATGTGCATTGAAAAAATGTCAGTGTTTTCTGTTGATCAATAAAGCTTTATGCCTTAAATTTCGGCTTTTGACACAAACCGAACGACTACAATTATTTTAGACGTTTTTTATAAACTGGCAGTTATTTGAACGTTTTCATATGTAGCGATGGGCATAGTTGAATCTGTGTATCACGGCAATTATCCAACCATCAAACTAAAACCCAAGTATATTTCCATTATAACGATGCAGAAAAGCACTTTAAATATTGCATTTTATTTATAAATAAAAATATTTAAAAAGAACGCGTACAAAAAATAATTCGAATCAAGACAATGATCCTGTTACAGGAACAACGAACGTTTTAAAAATTTGAAAATTTACACTGGCTAATCGTAAGTAAATAGACATTAGATGTAACCAGTTCATCTACATATTAATTGCATTACATACATTGACTATAATTTAAAAAAATTAATTTATTTAATCAATTATTGTTTAAATTGTATTGCCTATATATGTATATGTGGCGAAAGCTGCAAACAGTTAATGTTCGTGACTGCATAGAAATTATGCAGCCGACATTTCCAGTCAAGTTCAGTGTATGCGAGACGGCTAGAGGTGAGAGCCGCATATCTAAATTTGATTTCCATATATATTCAATGCGGTTTGATCCTCGATAGTCAGTTTGCCGTCGTACTCTGATGATGATCATGGAAGGTCGAAACGCGTCAGTGCGTTGCAGCTGGCGGTAGTTTTGTTATGTTATTCGACGACTGGTTAAATACAATGGGATTGGTGTTTACTTCAAGCTCGCAAACTTGATTTAAAGAATTGTTACCACCACCCGCGCAATCAATTATTGTTTAAATTGTATTGCCTATATATGTATATGTGGCGACAGCTGCAAACAGTTAATGTTCGTGACTGCATAGAAATTGTGCAGACGACATTTCCAGTCAGGTTCAATGTATGCGAGATTGCTAGAGGTGAGAGCCGCATATCTAAATTTGATTTCCATATATATGCAATGCGGATTGATCCTCGATAGTCAGTTTGCCGTCGTACTCTGATGATGATCATGGATAGTCGAAACGCGTCAGTGCGTTGCAGCTGGCGGTAGTTTTGTTTTGTTATGTTGTTCGACGACTGGTTAAATACAATGGGCTTGGTGTTTACTTTAAGCTCGCAAACTTGATATAAAGAATAAATAAAGGTGTTGCATTTTATTTAAACGAACAGATTCAAATTTATAATAAAACATTATTATTCATTAAAGAATTAACTATTAAAAGGTTATTGACAATTGCAATGAAAATGGCTAATTATGAAAGTAATGAATAAACTATTTACCGCCCCTATTAGTACAATAAAGCATTACATATTAAACAGTAGTAATATCTTTAAATGATAGCATATAAAAATTTAGAAATACGACGGAACTGTCAGCCATGAATATATATATATATATATATATATATATATATATATATATATATATATATATATATATATATATATATATATATATATATATATATATATATATATAGAAATTTGAGTTAATTAGCTAGTTTCCAAGTCTAATAAAAATTATGTAGATTTAGTTTTAAATTAATTACTTGCAACATCTTATGCATTACTTCACTTAACATAAAGTAGCATTATAATGTAAATAGCAAAAAGCTTGACATGAAACAGGAAAATATAAAACATAAACATAACGCTTCCAAAAGCACAAGCTAATCGTGCAAACAAATGCATCATGACTAGTTTCGTTTAAAGAAAAAAGACTAATCGATGCGGTTCCTCTTACTTCCTGACGCTGAACAGAAACCATCTTCTTCGCTGTCCTTGCGCTTACGACGCGAACCGTCGTGATCATTAAACACGGCTTTTCTCTTCAGAAAACTGTTGAAACTCAGTTTCATTGCATGCGTTGTAGTCGGCGTCATACTTAGTAACACCAGCTTCGTGTTCGTTTTCTTCATCACTAGATTCGTTTTCAGGAGTTCGTGGCTTTCGACACTCTTTGTCATCATCATCAGGCGAATAGTTGCTCTCGCTATTATTACATACGCTATGTACGGGAAACATTTTCGTTAATTCCAGAAAAGGTAGGTGAGGGATTAGCGTGATTTTTTTGAGGAAACAAGTGATCCTTTATAGTGACTTCTCCAGATTCTTCATCCACAGTTACATTCACAATTTCTTCATCAATAGGTTCGTCTTTACACTGCTGAGACAAAAGTAGTGTATATTCCAATCCGGAAGAAATGTTCGAAAAAAAAGTAAGAACGAGAGCACAGTTTAACAATATAAAGACATAATTGGCAATTATGCAAGAATCACTACTGTAACCAAATAATGTTCACTAAAATTATTATACCATAACATATCCCAAAACACAATAATTGCCAAATCAATTTTAAGGCACTACAGCTTCCTTGCGGTTTTTACTGTATAACACTAACATCGCAGCTCTGGTCAAATAATAAAAGAAGGTTACGAAGATGTTTCTACTAGAAATTTTTAACACGATCACCACTGCGCTCGACCTGATGGCTAATCGCGTAGGATTTCTAACCTAGACGCCATCCTAACAGTCAAATGCATACCATACTACTCATTTTTATGTAGCTGTCCTTTTTTCGCATTTCCAAAATCTGCCCACCATGTTTTTACACAAATCTGGCGCTGAGTGAAAGTATTGAGGGTTTACGCATAATGTGATCGAGCCAACGTAGTTGATGTAACATCATTTGTTTTCTAATCAGGAGCATTTATAAGTCGATCCCAGTGTACTTCTATGGATTTCAGCGTTGGTTACTATTAATCAAAATCTGCCCACCTTGTTACTTACGCCAATCTGATGCTGGGGGAGAGAATAATGCTCTTCTGTAAAATTAAATTGACGTCTTTCGCAAAACGTGACAGAGCCAACGCAATTAACATTGGTAAATTGTCGGCTGAAAAAAAAATCTATAGATGTCAGCGTTGGTTATCCGATGTTATTAACCTGCATGCGCTATACTTCTTAAAGAAACGTGGTCGAATGCCGGTAAGCGTCTAAAATCATCAACTCTAAGCTACCAAATCTCACTAACGTATATAAAAACTGCGCAGACACATTTGTCTGTGTGGTGGATGACCCTGTTAAGATATCTTACTTTTGGACGGTACGAATTCAAAGTTGCCTGGGAAGAATCTCGATTTTAGAATTATAATACAATATCGTCTGTATAGTCAAGATCGACTAACCCACCGTCTAGGAGAATTTCGACACCTGCACCCTGAACGTATGGAAGTGTTTCTCATAATAGTTATTATTGCAAAAATAATCACAGACACATTTGTCTGTGTGGTGGATGACCCTGTTAAGATATCTTACTTTTGGACGGTACGAATTCAAAGTTGCCTGGGAAGAATCTCGATTTTAGAATAATAATACAATATCGTCTGTATAGTCAAGATCGACTAACCCACCATCTAGGAGAATTTCGACACCTGCACCCTGAACGTATGGAAGTGTTTCTCATAATAGTTATTATTGCAAAAATAATCACAGACACATTTGTCTGTGTGGTGGATGACCCTGTTAAGATATCTTACTTTTGGACGGTACGAATTCAAAGTTGCCTGGGAAGAATCTCGATTTTAGAATAATAATAGAATATCGTCTGTATAGTCAAGATCGACTAACCCACCGTCTAGGAGAATTTCGACACCTGCACCCTGAACGTATGGAAGTGTTTCTCATAATAGTTATTATTGCAAAAATAATCAAAAATGGGAGTGGACCGCCATGAAGAACACCACTGCTCATAGTAAAGTGGTGTCTATTCATTGTAGACCATAACGCGACCAGAATTGTTTGAGTAGTGTGTGTATATTATTTAAAAGTTGGGTGGGAAAGAATAACGAATAGAACAACGATATCGAAATAGTCAAATATACCAATGAAGTCTAAAAAACGGCTATTGTGGGTCGGCGATATACATGTCGCCTTCAAGAACTTGCTTTAAAATAAAAATATTATCAATACAAATTTATCCAGATCGGAATCTGTCTTCTTCTTGTCTAATGAGTAATTCACATGAGGCGTTAGGAAAACGTAACACAATCGAAGCAAATAACCTAGATACGACTGAAGTCAATCTTATGCCACGATGGTTATCACATGAATTACGATTGCCTGTTTTTAAGGTATGAATGATGGTCGACAAATGAAAAATTCCCTTTTTCCATGAAGTACGCAAAAGGCTACTCAAAGTTCGAAAATAAGCTCTGAATCATATTATCAGGACTTGCAATTTTGTGACATTTAAGAGATAGAATTGTATTCCGTATCCCTTTCTCTGATGGCTGTTCGAGTTGAAATGTTAAGCCAACCTATCAATACAGTACACTTTATCGGTTAATTGATGGTTGTTACTATAATTTATAATTCCCTAACTTATTTATTGCGCCAATAATTTGGAACAAACAACGGCTATTACCTGATGCGAACGCCTTCCAATTCTTCAGCCTCTCTGGTCCAAAAGGAATCGAGATCGAACTTTATATTGCGCAGAATTTAGTGTCTTACGTTTCCACATGTATAATTATAAGCCTAGCTATCCATATCATCATCATGTCCAGTCATACAAAAGTCAAAAGTGACTAATGTTTCACTGCCATATAACCATAAGGAGTGAAAAAAGTATATAAGTGAATATAGACAAATTATTAGTGAGATTTACGAGAGAGAGAGAGAGAGAGGCAGAGAGAGAAGGAATACCTTGCTACTATGAGTAAAAGTATCAGGATAACTCACAGAAATGGGGCAAACTAAACCTCTCCACAACACCATAAGTTAGCATTGATGGGTTCTCACTGTCCCTTCTTTTTTGAGCCTTTTATCAGCTGATTGACTGAAAATGACGTTGGAACAAGATTTTCCACTGCTCTTCTGCCCAATATTTCGAGCCCGCATTTCCATTCTCATCTTCAAGGTTGACACAATAAGCATAGGAGTAAAACACAGCTTGTGGCAAATGTGGTATCCTCACTCAAGACAGATATATTTATATCTATTTTAATTCCAAAAGTATTTTTAATTGTCTTCCTAACATCCGGTCTTCATACCTAGTCTCTAATACTCAAATGTATACAAAAACTTATCCCTGCTGCCTCCTTTGCGCACACAACTACCTATAAACATGCGTATTTTACTAAAGTGACATTTATTGAATAACTATAAGCACACCTAATGGATTGGCATAAACACGCCTATCACTGATGATCTACATTTAAATTGCTGTTCCAGGACGCATAGAAAGATCAACAAAATTTTGAATTCAATATTGCAGTAATCCTCACATGCCCCCCAGTTCACCTAATCTCCATCCAGCTTGCAATCGGTTATAGACAGAGAGATTAAAAAACTGTTGAAAGTCTATAGAGTATTATTCTATCGTTTTGACAAGACCGAATACGGAGTTTACACTAACGAAATCGTCTCTCAGCCAAATTACACATTAATACTCATAACCTATATAAATTAGTTTCTCCATTAAAATATCTGTGTCGAAATCAGATATACACATATATAATAAATTTCACATTTATTTAAACTTTATTTATTTACTTATTCATAATTATATATATACTCACTTCTTATAAAAACATTCATTTCCATATAATTCCACACGATATATCTTATGGATATATAGATAAGCATATGAGCAACCATGTGTGTTCTGCCCACATATTTTATAAATATCTATATATTCATTATATATATATATATATATATATATATATATATATATATATATATATATATATATATATACCTACGTGCATACACTATATATACAGATATATACGAATATATATATAATTAGCAATCTTTTATATATAAATTTTATTTCTACTTATTTATATTCATATATAAACACACCCACATCTTATAAAATAGCCATTTATACCCTGAAGATGAGACTGTAAATGTAGTCTCGAAATATTGGGCAAAGAACAATGGAAAATCTTGAACCAACGTCATTTTCAGTCAATCAACTGAAAAAAGGCTCAAAAATGAAGGGACAAGTGAGAACCCATCAATCGAAGCCAATAAGCAGAGCAACTGAAAACGATAAAAATTAAAGATTTTACCGACCTAAGAGTGTTATCTATTGTCCCGCACAAGAAAAATGCGGTCAAATCCACAATAAGAAGGACAGCACTGCGCAAAAATCTTCAACATTCAAGATATCTTAACTTTTGTTTCAATAACAATATCGTCTGTATAGTCAAGATCGACTAACCCACCGTCTAGAACTTCGACACCTGCACCCTGAACGTATGGAAGTGTTTCTCATAATAGTTATTATTGCAAAAATAATCAAAAATGGGAGTTAAGAACAGCTCATATAAAGTATGTCTATTCATTGTAACCATATACTAGAACAACGATATCGAAATTCAAATATACCAATGAAGTCTATACTATACATAAGAACTTGCTTTAAAATAAAAATATTATCAATACAAATTTATCCAGATCGGAATCTGTCTTCTTCTTGTCTAATGAGTAATTCACATGACGTTAGGATAAACGTAACACAATGAAGAAATAACCTAGATACGACTGAATCAATCTTATGCCCGATGTATCACATGAATTAGATTGCCGTTTTTAAGGTATGAATGATGGTCGAAAATGAAAAATTATTTTTCCATAAGTACGCTACTCAAAGTTCGAAAATAATCTGAAACAAGTTAAAGGTTTTGGACAAAGAGATAGAATTGTATTTATCCCTTTTTGATGTCTGTTGTTAAATGTTAAGCCAAACTTTATGGTATTTGATGGTTGATATAATTTATAATTTGCGAATCATGATGGGATAATCGAGTTAAATTTAACATTCCTCGAATTAGCCAATCCAATTAGGTGACTATGTAAAGAGTTTACATTATTGGAATTGAAGAGAATAATGATGAATTACGTCCTTTTATCCACCATACAGTTGCATCGATATTATGATCAAGTAGGAGAAGCAGCTTCAGCCTTGAATATAATTGTTCCAAATCGGTCAACGCCTACCGATAATTCTAACTTCCTATGCTTTACTATCCATC
>JAQBSW010007542.1:0-40180 GCA_029291075.1 Eudiplozoon nipponicum | reverse complement strand
TCTAGACGAATGTGTAAACCTGCAATAGTGAAGCTAACATCATATAGTCTACGACAATGCGACTTCAACGCTAACTCACTATATATAACTTATATACCTAGTCTGTAAAGGATACTAATACTATGGCTATTGTGTTAGTAACCGATACCAACATTGAAGTACCGAAAAGGTATATGGCACTAACACTATGGTTTCCAAGTCGGTACATTGTACCAACATGATGGATATCAATTTATGCTATAGTTCATCGAAATTGAGATTTACAACTATTTCTGAACACCTGTTACTCCAGTAAATCAATAATTTCTGGCCTTGATCGATATCAGTTAGCCCATTTCACGGTAAGCATTGCATCATTAAATTCAATATATAACAGTTAATTACTGTTTGTTGCGGATAACTAATATATATGCAAGTATGTATTAGGTGTTGCGAACCTTGTTACTGGAGTAACAGGTGTTCAGAAATTGTTGTAATCCTCAATTTGGGTGAAGTTTAGCATAAATTGGTATCCATCAGGTTGGTATCATGTACCGGCTCGGAAAGTTTGTACCGTCCTATTATTTTACATTCTTCGACCAAATATATGGTGGTGAAAGGGCGTAATACCGCGTCCTACTAATGAATCGCCAGTGTGGACGAAACGAATGTGCATGAGGTTATACTTTCCGTTCATGCTGCCTTTGGTTTATCCTTCTGGTCACAACTGAACAAATTTGTTACTAGTTTTGCAACACCTAATGCATACTTGCATATATATTAGTTCTCCGTAATAAACAGTTTTTATCTATCTCCTTTATGCCCGATCTCCTGGAGCATATCCATTGGCCGACGAGCAAGAATTCGCCATGCTATGTCAACAAAGCATCTGTGTACGATCCAGTTCACTAATTACGTCGACTGTGGTAGTGGTACCAAAGGATGAACCCGGAACATTGAGAGTGTGCGGGTATTATCGTATTCTCAATTCTTACACACAGCCTTATTTTTACATCCTACCAAGTCGATCTGAACTACTCAGATCTGCTATCGGTGATTGTGTGTACTGAACACTCAATCTAGTGACAGCTTACTACCAAGAACCCATGAACAAAGAATCGATTTCGTATACTACACTCAGATTTACCGGAGATGGCACGCACGAATATTATTATATGTCTTTCGGTCTCTAAAACGCATCTGAAACATTTCAACACGTTATGGACGACACACTAGACGGTCTGACATTTGTAATTCCTTACTTAGACGACATACTGGTATTCTCCGACTAAATGTCCGATCATATGCAGCATATTGTGATTCTACTTGCACGTCTAGCAGACTATTGCCTCCGGCTTCATGGAAACAAATGTGTCTTTGCGCAACCGCCAATTGAATTCCTCGGTCATCAAATTTCCCAGAAAAACATGACATCTAACCTTCTATAGTTCGTATTATTCAAGATCTGCAGACACGATATGATACATTAGGTAAAGAGTTACTCGCTATCTACCGGTCGATCCTACATTTTCACGCCTATCTGGATGGCCGAAAGTTCAAGATCTACACCGACCACCTTCCTCTACACCCAATGCTCAGAGGGAAAGAAAGAGTGTTTGTATTCACGGCGTGTCAACTCGCAACTTACAGGAATACACGAGTATGAATATAAAGTCACTCACGTTAAAGGGTCAGAAAACTTACTCGCAGACTCCCTGAGCCGTTCTGCAGAACTTTGTGCATCCATCCTGTGACCTTCACGCATAAACATTACACACCTTCGCGTTAAACTCCGGACGCAAACCGTCGATAACTGTATCTAAGCTGTCAGCCAGGATTTACATTTTTTAGGTGCTCCTGATCTATTATTCAATGCGATTCATGACTTACTGCTTATGTGCCTAGATATTAACTTTGTGTTAACAATATTTTATTTTGTTGCTGTCTAGAGCGCGGTCAATTTTGGCTAACATTGAATTATAAGTTATTTTTAAACATTGTTCAGAATACACGTATGGTACTCGACTTAGCCTTCTCACATCACGACACAGGGGCAAGAGGGACTGGCGCCAGCTAGAAAGTGAGACTGATTATAAGCACGGCACACGAAACCGATTTCTTCCGACGTCAGATTCAAGGCATATGTAGGAATCTCATAGCATCGGTAAATGCACTGCTACCTCGCTAAAACATCTCCTAAAAAAAATTTCTAGTCCTTGTTCTCATTTATGCATAATATTACACTCACAATTAGAATTGCAATTATAAAGTCAGAGAACTTCAACGATAAATCTATTATATTTTATATTATCACTTAGTAAATAAATGCGTTTAATTAAAAAGACATTTGCCATTATCATAATATTCTTTTGAAATGCGAGCTTTAATAAAATTCATGGTACCCTTCCTATGAGCAAAAAAAAAGAAATTCTATCAATTACAAGAAAGATTTTTTTCGCATTATCTTCTCAAGTATCTATTAATGAAGATAGCTTTAAATAAAAATTGGAAAGCAAAACAAGATAGAAATATTTAAACATAGAGAGAGTGTGAAAAACGGAAATTAATCAATTGCGCGCGTCACATCCAGTTCAAGCTCAATGCCTGAACATGCTACTTCGGCTTGCATAAATCTGTCTGAAATTTGTTTATCCAGAAGGCATCGTATGTGGCTAGCTTCCTTTTACTATTGCAGTTAGTAATTACTTTGAATGCTACGTCTGGAGAACATACGTGCGATGTTTCGACGATGTGATGCGCAATTGCAGACATGTCTTCACCATTTGATTTTAAACAGGCGTTTAAGTTACAATTTTCTCTCATTCGAGTAAATAACCGTCTGGTCGGTTGGCTTACTTAAGTTGATCGACAACTTGCGCATGTATATTGTTAAATAATATTTAATATCGATATTAACGGCTGTTTCTCTTTGACTGCTGGTAAAGGCAAGTGTTTTACCTTAAATAACACTCGTAGTTTAGCTGCATTAAATGTGCGTGTTAATTCTGCTTCAACTTTATTTTGTGCCATTCGTGAAACTGCATCCCCCTTAAATGGGATGTGCAGGTAGACTGTTTCCTTTTCTGACCCATAATCATCACGAGCATTGCTTCAAATGTTCAACAAAGCACTTTAAAATATCGGCTTAACGTCAGAGCTTGAGAAAGATGATCTTCTGCTCTTCCTAGTTGTACTATTAAAGAAAGAAACTAATGTTAAATTACACAGAACAGTTTACCATAAACCAACATGGTCTGCACAGTATTTGCATTACAGCAGTTTTGTGCCGTTTCAATATAAATTATCAACAGTTTGTGGCTGCTTTTCAAGAAGTGACAGGTTGGTTAGTCAGGATTCAAAAGAAAACGAATATAATAAAGCAATTAACGTTTTAATATATAATAGCTACGAGAGTTATTTAGAGGAAAACGCTAGCCTTTACCAGCAATCAAAGAGAATCAGCCGTTAATGTCGATATTAAATATTATTTACCAATATAAATGCGCAAGTTGTCGATTAACTAACGTAGGCCGAACGACCAGATGGTTAATTACTCGAATGAGAGAACATAGAAACTTAAACGCTTGTTTTAAATCAAATGGTAAATAGACGTCTGAAATTACGCAACACATCGTCGAAACACCGCACGTATGTTTTCCAGACGTAGCATTCAAAATATTTACTCAATGCAATAACAAAAGGAAGTTAGCCACATACGAAGCCTTGTGGATAAACAAATTTCAACCGGATTTGTAGAATAGAATAGAATAGAATATCATTATTTAAATTCAAATCACACATGTTCCATCAAATAATAATATTGGCAAATGTACAATATAAAAAAATATCACATCACATAAATATGTACAATTAGTCTCATGTAGATAGGTAAACTCACTAGTTGTATTGTACAATGTATCAACATCAGAAAGTTCGACTGTAAAGTGTAATAGATTAATCATCAAAATAGGAAAAATTAAGGTACAATTCGAGTGTAACATTATGCAAAAAAATGAGAACCATGACTAGCAATTGATTGTATGTATTGTTGACTAATATGATGATATAATGCATAACATTTCAATTTTAATAATAAAAAGCTTGAAAATAAAAATCTCAAGAAATTATGTTTCTGATAACAATTATCCTTGTCTTTTATTTAACCATGAGAAAGTATTATCATAATCAAAATAAAAAATATCAGCAGGATTGTAGACTTTTTCAAGTTCAGTAGATAAAAATTTAAAAGACATCTTAGATGGAGGCATTTCTCTAAGGCCCCTTTGGCAATTGGTTATAAATTTTGTAGATTTTCGAGAAAGAGAATAACTTGCTCGCAACATTCCCCACCAAAGGAGGAGATATTGCCAAATGTCCAGATCTGGTTCCAACTTCATGACTCTTTCTTACCGGAGTCATATAGGCACCAGTCCACTGGTTCAAATGGAAAACTTTTATGCAATAGCACATCCTCCGAAACTATAAAGGATGCAGTGATACAAACTGTAATCTAGTGGCGTATATAGTGCAGGAGATAGGACTAATTTGTTTCACAACTTTTCTTTGTACAGCTTCTATCTTATTGGACAAACCATTTTTTAATGGATTCCAAGTAGCGACAGCATATTCTAGTATCGGTCTAATCCATATTATATACATTTTAAGTTTTATGTCATTCGATAAGATATTTCGATTTATTAGTGCCCATCTGTTCTTGGCACTGCCTACTATCCTTTCAATATGTCTCTCAGCAGAAGCCGTACAATGAATAGTTATGCCTAAATCCTTAATTTCTTGCATAAGTTTAATCTCAAAAACATCATTAATCTCAGCATCATGAAAATAAACATAATTAAATTCTGTTCTGTTACCTATTTTTAAAGCTCTCGTCTTTTTACTGTTTATGCTCAGCCCTAGTGTTATCAAATATATACTTAAATCAAACAAATCTAGTGTTACATTATTTTTGTAGAATTCGGCATTTTTTGGATCAATTGGGAAGATTATTTTTAAATCATCAGAGAATCTGTAAACTCGACCGTTAAGGATCTTAGTTTCCAAATGTGCAAATACGATCTTAAATAAAATTCGCCACAAACTTCGTCCTTGTGGAATTCCACTTGTCACTCTTTTCGATATTTATATGAAATCGTTTACTTGAATACTCATTCTTCGATTACATAAATAGTATCTAAGTAACCTTAACTATTCGGATCAATATTCATTAAATTAATCGCATCAAATTAGCATCAAAAGATATAGAGTCAAAAGCTTTTGAGATATCTATAAATACAATTAATGCATCTAACTTTTTCTCATCTAATGTAATTACATGTTTCCACATTGAAAGCACATTAGTAGTTGTCGATCTAGCTTTCGTAAAGCCATTTTGACATATATCAAAATCAACCGGCAACATTCGTTCTAAATGATCTAATATCAACCGTTCTATTATTTTCAAAAACAAAGGGATAATAGAGAATAGTCTATAATCACTGGCGCACGTTGGCTTACTTACTTTTGATAACGGTTTAGCTACTATCGTTAGAATATCGATTGGTAATTTCCCATTCTTCAAAATTCTATTCATAAAATTGCAGAGCGCATTCATAAAATTTAAAGGTAGTTGAAGTAGGTTACCAATCGATATACCAAGGTGATCGTTTTGTTGTTTTTATTTTATTCTTAACATTAATTTTATCAATAAATCACTGTCAATAACATGTCCTGATTCCTGGTCTCCCGAAGGATCAGGCAGATCCATGAAATTGCTTTCATTCTGTAGATTACATATTAAATTGCCAAATACTTCATCCAATTCACAGAGAAATTCATAATCAGTTTTATCTACAGGTAATATAAGCTTTAATTTTTCATTATATTTACTGTAGTCTGTGAGGTTGTATCCTAGTCTAGGAGTACTCTTCATTTTGGCCAAAATTATTCTTTCTGATCTTTGACGGATTATCAGCAGTGATGAATTAATTTTTTTGTCAATCAAATCTAACCTCATTTTTTAATACTATTGATAAGACAACACTTCATTATAATATCTCGTGTATTTCTTAGTTTACATAATTTTCTATTGATTCGCTTCGATATAATATCCGTAAACGTAGATGCCTGAAATATATCAGATAATAACGTTGAAACGGAAGAAACAAATTCTTCTATGTTCATGATATAAAAACTTTCATAATCAACCAGTATGCTTAACTCTCTAAAGAGATTCCAGTTGATTCTGGAACATTGCACGTGTGCATTTTCAAAATTAAGTTTCTGTGTTTTGCTACTCAAGATGTTCCATTGTAAAATAATTTGTTTGTGATCCAATTCTTTGAAATAGTTTACAACATCATAACTGTGTGAGTTCACAGCTTCAACTTCTAAATATACATGATCTAAGCATTCCGAACCTCTAGTTGATTCCTTTATAATCAGCTTGAGATCATGATTATAAAAAAGATTATTTCAGTCATGCAACTTATTAAAATCACCTACCACAAAATTATAACCATGTCAGTCCAAAATAGATTGAAAAGAATTGGTAAATATTTGATCATCATATAAACTAGCATATGGCGGTCTGTAAACCGCGAGTATGATCAAATTATCGATTTGTATATATAAAAAATCACTGATACCATTATATTCGCTAGTATATAAATTTTCGCATTTAGTACAGATTTACATTAAATGAGTACTCCTCCACCACTTTTATCCAGCGATCTGTCTTTTCTTAATAAAGAATAGTGAGGAATGTCAAATTGGAGGTTTGCAATATCCTTGTTGAGCCAAGTTTCAGATAATATTATAAAATCAAAATCGTTACTTATTACAAAATTACACCGCAAAACGTTTTTGTTCTTAACACTTCTAAAGTTGGCATAAAATAAAGTATATGTGATATACGACTTATCTAAAAAGTTGACTTTTACTGGTTCAGCTTTGTTGGTTACTTTATTGTTCTTTTGCCAGGTTTTGAGGCTATAATTCTCCTCCCCCTGCTGTCCACAACATTGAGTAACGATACATCGTTTTTTGATATTGTTTCTTCTCTAGGTGAATTCCTTATAATAGCGTGATCTGAAGTAGACGGTTTCCGCTCTTGATTGTTCTTTAGCTTTTTCGCTTTTGCCAACTTCGGTTAGAGAAATGTTTTTTCACGTCCAATAAATATGTTACGAAAATTCTGGTTCTCACATTTTTTATTGATGGCTTCGTCTTCCGCTGTTATATCAGCCAGCTCTACCCATGGCTGAGCATCTATCTGTAATTTATCTTACTTCGCATGTAGCGCCTCAGTCAACTCAACAATTTGCGCGATTAAAGTTGCATTTTTCTACTCCGCTAGCTCCAATTTCGCAGCATTAACATCAACGTCAATTTCCAATTTGGACATTCGATTTTTAATAAGGTAGTCTCTTCCTTCAGCACCTTCATAGAGTTCTGAAGGTCAGCAACGATTTTCTTAATATCGGTATGCAACAAAATGGGAGCCATATCAAACCACGCGCAAAAACAGAAGCAAACAAGCAGAAGAAGCATGTTCAGGCATTGAGCTTGAACTGGATAGGATGCAGGCAATTGATTGGTTTCAGTCTTTTCACAATCTCTCTCTATATTTACATATTTCTATCTTGTTTTGCTTTCCAATTTTTATATAAAGCTATCTTTATTAGCAGATATTTGTGGTGATAATAAGAAAGAAATGTAATTGATAAAATTTCTTTTTGTTTTGGCACATAGGAAGGGTACAATGAATTATCATAATAATTGTATCAAATTTGATATAGCGTATGCAGTGATATTAAAGCAGGATGCTAAGATGTTGATAAATCATATATCAAAATTATTGAGATTTACTTAGTTAGTTAATGAACATATTTATGTGATTTTATATATTTTATATCTTAAACATTTTCTAATATTATTATCTATTTGATGGAACATGTGTGGTTTGAATCCAAATAAAGATATTCTAATCTATAACTAAAGTCGTGGTCTCTTACTAGATTTTATTCTTATCTCTGTTTCATCCAACAACCATTTTCAGTCAATAGATAAGGTTTGCGACGTACACTCCAGCCTTTATCTATTGCGCCAGAATATAGTGTGTAAAATTAAAAAGGCATGGACAGTATAAAGAATATATATATATATATATATATATATATATATATATATATATATATATATATATATATATATATAGTTGTGTACATACATTATTATTGGTTCATTGTGAGTACATAAATGAGTTCAACGTTTGGAACTTAATTGGCTGTGGGTGTAGAAAAACCGTTAGTGAATTTCTTTAATATTTTATGAAAAAAATTATTCATAGACGGCTGAGAATACGTATTTGCTTATATGCGGTTTGCGAAATTGCTATTTATGGCCTCAAATTTGGTTGTATTCTAGACTTCAGGGTCTATTGTTACTAACTCTGTCTAAGAATTTTCAAAATTAAGATATAAATCAGTGTTGAATTAGAATCATAAATTTGCCATAATTTGTGTTTGAAAGTGTACTGTGTAATGGAATTGCAAAGAGTGAGACTGGAAATGAGCCCTCACAACATCAACAGTATCGAAGGGTGGATATTATTTTACGTACCTCAAGCATGATGAGGCACAGAATATCGCGTTCATGTTACATTGAATAGAACATGTCGTGCACCTTGAGAAGTGGATTAAGTTATGACGGATGAATCTACTATACAATTTTTTCATCAGTTACCAATATTGGTCAAGCATGTGATAATAGAATAGCACAGTGTTCAAATATCACTTTTAATAATCTATTCATTGCATATTTGTGATTAAAGCATAAAACTGTATAATTTTATGACAATCAACAATTTTCTTTTTATTATATTTGCTGTAAGAACAATAAGGATATTGCAAAACCGTGAATACAAAAGGCCTCGATATTCGTCATTTAGAAAAGGCAGAGCGCTAGACAACCTATTTTGGACTGTAATGGTTATAGTGTTGTCATATTGTAGAGGAAGATATTTCCTCCGACAAAATTAAAGTGACATTTATTGATAAATTTAAACCACCGTGGCTGATTGAAACGAATATTATTTAAAAAGAAATTATTCATTTATTTTCTAGAACATTCTTTGTTTAAATACTTGACAGTATATATACTTTTGAATTGTGCGTAATTTCAGTTTTGGTAATCTGTACCTGACTGGCCTGACTTTCCTTAGCAAGCTGCATTTGTTTTTTTCTCTACTTTCCGGTTTACAAATTCTCGATTTTCACAATATACACCTGCTATCATTTTGTCTTTTGAATCGTACATATTGGGGACGTTCTGGAACAGGTAATTTAATAATTCTGTTTTTCGCGTCTTATTTCTTTCCAGATTATTTGATCGGGTGTATTGCTACGTAAGAAGTACACAGTCCGTTGCCTAACACTAAGTTATCAAATATATATTTAAGTTCGATTAACATGGAAGCTAATCTTAAGTTTGAGGACACAAGCAAGTTAGCTCAAGATATAGCAGGCATGAACTTAATAGATGTGAACGAGAATTCTAGCTTATCAGACTCAAATGGGTATATTAAGACTGAAAACGACTTGGCATCTATGGGGTTCTCATTTACTTTTTGGAGTATTTTGCTGGTTCTTATCTCCCTACATAGGATTGGTAGCGGCTGTTGAGATCCGTGCTTATGATCAATCCCCGGCCTTTTCCCGATGGGTGATGTGAGAAGGCTAATACGAATGATCACAAATGTATTGTACACAACGTTGCATGGAAAATTCATAGTTAGTCCAAATTGACCGTGCTCTAGACGGCAATAAAACGAAATACTGTTAACACAATTGAATGTCTTATACACAAGTCACAGTCAAACAAAATTGTCCGTGCTCTAGACGGCAAAAGAATGAAATACTGTTTACAAAGTTGAATGAAATATCGTTAACACAATTGAATGCCTTATACACAAGACACAGTCAAACAAAATTGTCCGTGCTCTAGATGGCAAAATAAGTAAATACTGTTCACAAAGTTGAATATCTTATGCACAAGCAATTATTCTTTCACAAATGTCTGAATTGTGATTAATACATGGAACCGATTGAAAATATGTGATGATATGAGTAAAGTCACTGGTAAAGGTTGTCACTGGTGATAAATAAATCAAAATCGTGTAAAAACTTCAATGAAAAGACTTCACAAATAATTAATTCACTGTTTGCTATGGTTTTAATTTATTTAATTATAATAATCCATTGTACTCTGAAATTCGGATAGGTATAATTAGATGCGAACAGTTAGTCACTTGAGTAAAGTGCGAAAAATCCAACTAAGAGAAATAAATTCACTATGACACTATAATCCATCGCATGTTCCCTGCGTATTTCGCGCGGGTGTGTATATTTAATAAACACCCCTATTAATTACAAATAGAATTGCAGTTCAAGAAATCTCAATTAAAACTGCTTGAGACTAACAGAGATTGTTTCTAAAATCACAGTTAAGAGAAATATTGTGTAAGAACAGAGTTAGATTATTTGACCTTAAAGAGTACCATATTTGTCAAAATTGAACATCGTTGGGTTGTAACGCGGAGCCGCGTGTTACAATAGGGTTGGAGCCTCTACAATATGCGATTTTAATAAACTACATGACTGCGAAATAATCAGTCTATTCTGTAATCATTATCTTGTAACACGCTGCTCCGTGTTACAACCCAACGAATTTAAATTTTGACAAATATAATTCTCTTTAAGGTCACATAGTCTAGTTCTGGTTTTACACAATATTTGTCTTAACAGTTATTTTAGCAACAATTTCTGTTAGTTTTAAGCAGTTTTAATTGAGATTTCTTGAACTACAAATTTATGTGTATTAATAGGGTTTTGTTTAATAATAAAAAAATACTCGCGCGCAATACGCCGATAGTATACGGCGGATTATTGTGATAACGCTCAAAACCTAGCATACAGTGGATTATTGTGATAACGCTCTAAACCTGGATTTATATTTTGTGTGCTTTTCATTGATTATCAGTAAATCTAAATTTTACTCCTAAGACATTCTGAATTTATAATTTGTGTGCTTTTCATTGATTATCAGTAAATCTAAATTACACTCCTAAAACATTCTGGATTTATATATTTTGAATACTTTCCCGTTTACACAGTGTCAATTTTGCCGAGACGTTCTGGATTTATTTTTTGTGCTTATTGTGATTACTTTTATACGATTTTGATCTTTGCTTTGCAACATTGTGTTCAATAAAGGAATGACATTTCGACTGAGCTTTCTCACATCCCCCTTCGGAAAAGGGCCAGCGATTAATCATGAACTCTGATCGTAATAACAGCTACCAGGCATATGTTGGAAGGCAAAGCATCAATGAATAGACAACTAGTGCGCAGAACCTCTTACATTAACTACAAAACCTCCTACAATCTATTGCAAATTATAAATGAAGCAACTAGAGGGTTGGAATGCTTAGATCATATCTATTTTCAAATGGAATTCATTGACTGGAACATCTATGATATTTTTAATTACTTTAAGGAGTTGGACCAGAACAAAATTATTTTACGATGAAACATTGTTTTTAGTAAAAAACAGAAAATATATTTTCAGAATGCACACGTTTTTTGTTACAGAATTAATTAAGTTCTTTTACAAAAAGTAAGTGAAATTTTAGATTATGAACGCTCATTAATATGAACAATGATGGAATGTTTTTGTTCTTTTTCAAAGTTGTTTTGTGATTTATTTCTTACGTCTACTTTTACGGATACTATATCTAACAGTGATTAGTAAGGTATGTAAATTAAGAATTAAACGAGATAATGTAGTTAAATATAGTCTGACTAATTTTATTTAAAATTGAGTTAGATGTGATTGATAATGAAATTAATTCATCATTACTGGCGATCTGTCGAAAACCGGAAAGAATCATGTTGGCTAAACTTAAGAATAATCATAGACTAGGATACAAACTTCTAAATGATTACAGTAAATATAAAGAGAAATTAGAGCTCTTACTATTGGTGGATAAAACTGATTGTGAATTTATGGGTGAGTTGGAAGACTTATTTGGTCTTTACTATGTAATTCTCAGGACAAAAGCCATATGAGTGAGCAAAGTGTTCTTTCGGATATCCATAAATCTCACTTTTTAGTAATATAATTGATGTTAAAATTAAAATATAAAGGCAAAAAGATCACAATAGTATATCGATTAATAACCTACTTCACCTAACCTTAATGACTGCGCTCGGAGTCTATATAAACAGAATTTTGGAGAATAAAACTATATCAATGTTTTTTCTAACGATCGAGGCCAAGTCGTTGCCTAAGGATAGTAAAATAACGTGTGCAAACGATTGCAAATTAATTTACTTAATCCCTACATTTTTTGAATATAATAAATCGTTTTAAAATAGTGGAAGCATGTAATTACCCTGGATGATGAAAATTCGTACGACGTAATTGTCCTTATGATATTTCAAAAGCTTTTGATTCTATATCTATATTGTTAAGGCGATTAGTTCAGAAAATATCGATCCTATTAGCTTTAGATTGCTTAAATTTTATTTGTCCAATAGAATAATGAGTATTCAAATGTAAACAACTCAGCACCAATTAAATGCCGTACGACGTTACAAAGCAGTTAGGTGCCAAGAAGGCTGAGAATAAGTACTGTTGGTGGCCCTTATTAGGGCCGGAATTGCGTTCTCCGGCAAATGCCGAGAAAGTTAGATAGTGTAGCAGTGTCTAGAAGTACTCCTAGACACTTGAGACCGGCTCTGGTTGACTGGCTGGTGTTCCTTCTGTTGTGGCGTTGAAATCAGCGGCGAGAGGCTGTGTGAAGGCTCAGAATTGTCTCGTTGAAGATCTGCGACAACACCGTGGTGACTGGCACACGTAGAGGTCCAATAAATAGATGTTGCTCCGTCTCACTAGTTGTGCAGCAACAAGATTGGCGTGACTAGGTGACTCTGCTTGTGAAGCAAGTCCAGAAGTCAGCGTAGGTGAACAGTCAGTGTGACAGGAGACAGCACGTACACGTAGTGCGCAGCAGAAATCAAACGTGATTAATGACAAGCATGGTAAATGCACCGTGCTTATATAGCGTGAAAACGAAAGCTCGCACGCCATTGGTTAACGGCAAATTTCGCTTGTTTTAATTGACAGTGTGAGCCATACGTTACAACGGTACAATGCTAATAAAAAACATACATGGAATCAAATATTAACAACAAAAATGTACTCGAAAATTGCCACAGAGATGGCATAATACCGAAGAACTATTAAAAATGCTACACAATTGTTAGCTAAGAACAGCTGGTTATACCACATGATACAAGTGAGTGTGAGAAATGTGAACGAATATAGTGGATCCATAGAGGTCATGTCTTGTGACATAAGACGCAAGTTATGCGCTTAAAGTTTAACATTTGATACGTATAATAACGAAAAATCAATGTTAAAACATTATCAGTTAGCCGCTATGCAAAGCAATACATTGTTAGATTGAGATTGTAGACAGATAGAGCCTGAGACGTGTTTAGAAGGTGAAATGCTCTCAGGATCAGGCGGTTCGATAAACAGTTTCAACCTGTCTATGCTTACCGCTGTAGGTGTCGCACCTTGTTTGATAATGATGTATTTCGAATGTTTAAGTAAAATCGGGTAAGGACTGCGATAATTTTGTTGTAGTGGTGCAACAGCAGCGTCGTTACGAGCTTTTACTCTCTTTCAGCTGTGGAGCTGCAGATGAACAAAGACTGGACGAGGCGTATGTCTCGACTGCTGTTTAGACATGTTACCGAAATGAATGTGAATTCGGAAAGCTTTGACTTGTGGGTCATCCTTTGCGGGAAGTAGTCGTAGGAGCTGACTAGAAAGGCGTAGATCTCTGCCATACAGGAATTATGAAGCAGACGTTTTAACAGATTCTTGTGTACGGGAACTTTCGATAGTAGTTTAGGGTTCCCAAAATTTTCTGCAACTCACTAACAGTCTTTGGTGACTTGATATTCTTGATTGAATTCGCCTTCGACGACAAAGATTGAATACATTGTGGCGTGATACGATGCCCTAGGAAGTCCACGGATGTAGTTGCAATCTCGTCTTGTCACAGTTGATCTTGAGTCCGTGGTTGGATAAGTGTGAGAGGACATTTCGTAAATGCTTGGCATGAGATTCTAAGTCTGGACTGAAAACCATTATGTCATCGAGATATGACATACAGTAAGCGGCGTCGTCGCGAAGTATGTTGTCCATTAATCTTTGAAATGTCTGTGTAGCACACTTAAGTCCAAAAGGCACGTAAAGATATTCGAAAAGGCCAAATGGAGTGATGACCGCAGTCTTTTCAATATCTTCTGGCGCTACCGGGATGTGGTGGTAGGCTTGTCTGAGGTCAATCACTGAGAAGAAATTGCTGCCGCTGAGTTTTTCAAGTAAGGTGTTAATATTAGGAATAGGATATGCATCAGATTTTGTCACTGAATTTAACTTGCGGTAATCTCCGCAGGCTCTGTACGATCCGTTTGATTTGGAGACTAAATGCAGTGGTGACGCCCATGAACTTTTCGATGGTCTGATGATTCCCTCTTCCAATAGCCTTGAAAATTCCTCTTGGGCAGCTTTCAGTTTAGTAGGGGCCAGTGGTCGCTTCTTGAGTGCAACAGGTTGTCCTTCTGTGACGATATGGTGCATCGTGTTGGAGACTCGTAGCTCTGACTTGCTGAGATCGAAAAGCGACTTGTGTTCTCGAAGAGCTGCTGATATCTCTGCTGAATGATGCACTGGGGTTGGCTGAATGACCTGTAACTCCAAACGCTCGGAGGCAAATGTCCAAAAACTTTGCTCAAGTCCGGTGGAGAGGTCGATGATCTTTTGATTGGCAAGATCAACAATGAGCCGAAATTTCAAAAGGAAATCAAGGCCTATTATATTGTGTGAGACCTTGGCGACGATGAAGTTGTGAGTAAATTCACGCCGTAAACCTATGTTGAGTGTGCGATACCGGCAGCCATAAGTAGGTATGGGCTCCCTTGTAGCTGTTGCAAGTAAAACGCCTAGCGACATCTCGGCCATTAAATCACCCTTGAGAACTGAGACTGCTGCACCTGTGTCTACGATGAATTCTTCGCCAGTTCTGAAATCAAGAAGATGCAGAAGTTCGTTGGGCTGTTTGGCCGGGTCATGCAAACAAGTAGGCTGGTGATTGCGACTGACATTGTCAGTTTGGCTTTCTATGTGGCATATTCGGCGTGGACGAAAAGAGTCAATAGGAATGTCAGATTGTAAGTGATTGCTTCCTTGTGGCGCCATTGATGCCGTTGATGCGCAGAAAGTACGGTCTTCTACTTTCTGCGCCATACGTTTCCCGATCCTGATGCTCCACTGCGCCTGTTTTCTGTGGTCTTTCCCGTCAACTGTAGAAATTGGCATTCATTCGGAAATTCTTCCGAACGGCAGAGACAGACTTGACATGAATAAAAAATTCTGGTGATTATAGCACCAGTTCTTTGGGGCATATCTATTAAAAGATTGCGGGGATCTAGATCGCCGCCTACTGTTATTTCGTGTTCTGGGTGGAAAAATGGGTCGTGCGTTCACCTAATTTAGCTCGGATTTCCCTATGGCTAATCCTTCTAGAACTTTAGCCATGTTCGCTATTGTCCTCTCTAAAGAGGAGATCCTATCATCCTGCGGGGAAGGACAAAAGGATGACGAATTTAACTTAGGTTCCAAAACCCTAAATTACTAACTCGCATCTCTCAGATAAGTCATCTATAGAGAGAGTGTTGGGAGCTGTCTGGCGAACAATTTTAGTGACTGTGGAAGATTGTTAATAAAAACAACCTTAGCCTCATGATCAGAAATATTGGTTTTATACCAACGTTTCCGCAATTCCATTAAAATCTCAATGGGGCCAAGGTTTGGCATGTCTAACTGCGCATATTTATTTATTATCTGCTCAGTTTCAGTGGGACCCAGCAAAGATTCTACTTCATTTTGGAGGCCCAAAATAGGATTGGGTAGTTTCCTAATGGCCTCAAGCTTCGGATAAATCCGTCGCTGCAATTCTGAAGGTAGTTTAGCGAAAAACTTTGACAGTTTTTGATGACTGTCATAATCTGGAAACGGGGAGAAAGCGGAGTCTACGCGCATAAAGAATAGCTCGCAATCTCCATCCTAAACAGGAACATCAATATCTAAAATTGGACCTGACATTCTAACAATCTTACGGGATCTTAAAAGCATAAATTTATAAGCAAGATGAAATGTATAAAAAGACGTGAAACGAAACGCTTACCAAAATCTGCTTCCACAGTTGAAAATTGACGGAATGAGCTTCGTCGCACGCAAAAAATTGACGAAATCTGTTCTTCCACAAAATCAAAAATCAGCGTGCACGGTTTACCAGTTTGGAACAGTCAAAAAATAATTTGCCTACATAAAATATAAAATCGGCGTCCGCAGCATTCCAGTTTGGCACAAAAGAATAAGGATATCACAAATTGGTGTCCAGTTTATTTACAGTTTGGCACAGTTTGTACGAAGGAAAGAAAAATTTTGAATGGTAGAAAACCTTCTCTCAAAAAAATTGATTTCCAACAACAATTGCCTAGAAGACCTTGACTGAAGAAAGACTCACATCAAAGGTAAAAAATGAAGTATGTGATAATGTCGATTTACTGTATTCCCAACGATAATAAAAATGTTGTGATATAAAAAAGTCTAGAAAACGGTACTGTTCTCAGTATCCTGGCGCAGTCGCCAATTTGTAAATTGTAAACGCCCCAGCTTCAAGTAAATGCCGTACGACGCTGCAACAAGTCTATGTGCCGTAGAAGCTGAGAAGAAGTATTGTTAGTGGCTCTTATTAGGACCGGAATTGCGTACTCCGGCCGATGCCGAGAAAGTTAGATAGTGTAGCAGTGTCTAGAAGTACTCCTAGACACTTGAGACCGGCTCTGGTTGACTGGCTGGTGTTCCTTCTGTTGTGGCGTTGAAATCAGAGGCGAGAGGCTGTGTGAAGGCTCAGAATTGTCTCGTTGAAGATCTGCGACAACACCGTGGTGACTGGCACACGTAGAGTTCCAATAAATAGATGTTGCTCCGTCTCACTAGTTGTGCAGCAACAAGATTGGCGTGACTAGGTGACTCTGCTTGTGAAGCAAGTCCAGAAGTCAGCGTAGGTGAACAGTCAGTGTGACAGGAGACAGCACGTACACGTAGTGCGCAGCAGAAATCAAACGTGACTTATGACAAGCATGGTAAATGCACCGTGCTTATATAGCGTTGAAAACGAAAGCTCGCACGCCATTGGTTAACGGCAAATTTCGCTTGTTTTAATTGGTGCCGCGTAAATTAAATTTGAATTTCATTTACGCAATATGTCGGCGAATTGTTCTTGAGCCGTTACATCACTTTCCTCTCTGAAAAAAGAAAACATTCCTCTCGGCGAGGCTTGATAAGAAATGTAGGGCAGAGTTCGAACCCAGTTAAGCAACTGGTTATTATTCTGCCCATAGCTATTTTTGTTTGCTTCACTTATGATATGATGCAAAATGACCACTAGGAATTGCTACACAAATTGAAAGCTGTAGTGGCCGTTCATACCGAGTGAGCCAAAAGAGAGAAGAGTAAGGTTTGGGAACCGCAGCGTGAGGATTTCAAGGTAGATTGCCATTGAAGTTGCCAGGTTTAAGTTGAAACCTGTGCAGGCTGGATCGCCGTCAATGTGTTTAAATACGACCACAAGAGCTAGTGTGTGCTCGACGCTGTTGTAATGAAATTCGTTGAGTGGTCACTGTGCAATTGATGAAGTTGAGAGAAGCATTGAATGTGGCCTGTAGGATGATATGAAGCCATAACTACTTAGTGTTGCTACACAAGACGTTAGCTCTAACTAGTTGATCATATCAAAATAGGCAGTGTGAACTCAAGTGTAAGCCATACGTTAGAATGTAAAAATATATACATTAAAATCAAAGGCTAACGACAAAATGTATACTAGAAAATTGTCTTACAGATGGCATAATACCAAAGAACTGTTAAAAAATGCTACATAATTGTTAGCCAAGAACAGCTGGTTATACCACGTGAGACAAGTAAGTGTGAGGAGAAAATCAATCATGTGGATTCATAGAGGTCACTTTGCGTGACATAGAGCGCAAGTGGTGCGCATAAAGTTAATAATGTGATACGTAGAATAATTAAAAATGAATGTTAAAAAATTATCAGTTATGCGTTATGCAAAGCAATCTATTGCTAGGTTGAGATTGTAGGCAGATAGAGCCTGAGACGCGTGTAGAAGGTTGTATGTTCTCAGGATCAACGTAGGTGAGCAGTCAGTGTGGCAGGACACAGCATGTACACGTAGTGCTTAGCAGAAATCAAACTTGACTTATCACAAGTATTGTAAATGCACCGTGCTTATAAAGCGTTGAAAACGAAAGCTCGCACGCCATTGGTTAATGGCAAATTTCGCTTATTTAAATTGGTGCTGCGTAAATTAAATTTGACTTTCATTTAGGCAATATGCCGGCGAATTTTTCTTAAGCCGTTACACAACCAAATAATTATAAATCAAAATCATTAAAAATTACAATGGGAGCTTCAAATGGATCAAGCTTTTGTAAAGACACAAAGCAATTGCCGACATATTGCGTAAATTAAAATCAATTCGATTTACGCTGCACCGATGAAAAAAAGCAAAACTTGCCGTTAAACAATAATGTGCAAGTAGCCATATATGGATATTTCATGGTCATTTAAGCATTGTGAATTTACTATGCAATTCAGTTGTCGCTTTTGCATTCTGCTGTGCGTGTCTCGGAAGTGCTGTCTCCCACCTTTCACATACGCTGATTTTTTGGCAACATTAGTAACGCCAATTTTGTTGCTGTACAACTGGAGAGACGAGCCAGTTACTGCAGAACTTCAACGAAGTTCCTCAGCGAGATTCCAACGCCACAACGGAAGGAACCACAAACCAAGTCAAACCGAACTGGTCACAAGAGTCTAGGCGTACTTCTGGACGACATCACACTTACGGACTTTCTCGGCATTTGCCAGAGAACACAAGACCGGCTCATTTAAGGGTCCCCCTAACAGTAATAACTCTTTATTTTATGTCACTCTAACCGAGTTTGTAACGTCGTACGGCATTTACTTGAAGCTGGGACGTTTACAGTTTGGACCAATTTTATTTAAAATCATATTTTCGCATTTGTAGACGAGGGTTCTTAATGATGGAATTTGCAAAATTGCTGATGATCTAAACATCATCTTTCCAATATATCCAAAATGTACTAATTTCTGTAAAAATAACATAATAAAAGATATGGACGATCTCGGCATTTACCAAAGAACGCAAGACCGGTCCTGTTAAGAGCCCCTTAACAGTACTAACTTTTTACTTTATGGCACCGAGGTTGTAACGTCGTACGGCATTTACTTGAAACTGGGTCGTTTACAAATTTGGCGACCGCGCAAGGATACTGAGTCCTGTACTGTTTTTTTGGTATAAATAAAATTGACTTTCTTTTTCATTTATTTGGGATAAAAATAAATTAACATTTACGTATAAATTTTTTTACTCTGGTCATGGTCTTCTGGGAATTTGTTTGGGTATATATGTTCTCTCTAAACTCGTGGTCTTCTGGAAATTTTGTTGGGTAT
The DNA here is from genome assembly GCA_029291075.1 of Eudiplozoon nipponicum. Lineage (NCBI taxonomy): Eukaryota > Metazoa > Platyhelminthes > Monogenea > Mazocraeidea > Diplozoidae > Eudiplozoon > Eudiplozoon nipponicum. The sequence continues at coordinate 20,506 of JAQBSW010007542.1, read as the reverse complement.
ATATATATTCTCTCAAAAGTCGTGGCCTTCTGAGAATTTTGCTTGATATAGGCTCTATTCAATTTTCCTACGTACAAATTGCACCGTACGTACTCGACAGATTCAACTGCGGAAGATTTCAATTTTGGAAGCTGTTAGTATCTACGTACAAAAATGTGACGTGTTTTGTGAAGAGACTAATTCATCTGTGTTCTGCGTTCATTCAACTGCAGATGATTATCTTTCAAATGTGGAAGCTGTTAATTGGTAAGCGTCTCGTTTAAAGCATATTTATACATTTTTATCTTGCTTATAAATTTATGCTTTTAAGATCCCGTAAGATTGTTAGAATGTCAGGTCCAATTTTAGATATTGATGTCACCGTTTGGGATGGAAATCGTGAACTATTCTTTATGCGCGTAGACTCCGCTTTCTCCCCGTTTCCAGATTATGACAGTTATCAAAAACTGTCAAAGGTTTTTGCTAAACTATCTTCTGAATTGCAGCGACGGATTTATCCTAAGCATGAGACCATTAGGAAGCTACCTTATTCGATTTTGGGCCTACAATACGACTAGAATCCTTGCTTGGGCCCACAGAAACTGAGCAAATAATAAATAAATACGCACAGCTAGACATGCCAAAACTTGGCCCCATCGATATTTTGAGGGAATTACGGATACGTCGGCATAAAACCAATATATCTGACCATGAAGCTAAGGTTTTTTTATTAACAATCTTCCACAATCATTAAAATTATTCGCCATACAGCTTCCCAACACTTTCTCTATAGATGACTTATCTGAGAGATGTGAGTTATAATATAGGGTTTTGGAACCTAAGGTGAATCCGTCATCCTTTTGTCCACCGCCGCAAGATGATAGGCTCTCCTCTTTAGAGAGGCCAGTAGCGAACATGGCTAAAGTTCTAGAAGGGTTGACCATAACGAAATCCGAGCTAAATCAAATGAATGCTTGACCCAAATTCATACCCAAACGTAATTATAACGGTAGGCGGTGATCGAGATCCCCTCAATTTTTTAACTGATATGCCCCAAAGAACTGGCGCTATAACCACCAGAAGTTTTTTATTCATGCAAAGTCTGTCTTTGTCGTTCCGAAGAATTTCCGAATGAGTGTCAATTTCCACAGTTGACGGAAAGGACAACAGAATACAGGCGCAAGGGTGCATCAAGGTCGGGAAACGTCTGGCGCAGAAAGTAGAAGACCGTACTTTCTGCGCATCAACGGCATGAACGGCGCCACAGGGAAGAAACCAATTACAATCCGACATACATGTGGACTCTTTTCGTCCACGCCGAATTTGTCACATAGAGAGCCAAACGGACAACGCCCGTCGCAATCACCAGCTTACTTGTTTGCATGACCAGGCCAAACAGCCCAACGAACTTCTGCACCTTCTTGATTTCAGAACCGGCGAAGAATTCATCGTAGGCACCGGTGCAGCAGTCTCAGTTCTCAAGGGTGATTCAATGGCCGAGATGTCGCTAGGCGTTCTTCTCGCAACAGCTACAGGCGAGCCCATAACAACTTATGGCTGCCGGTATCGCACACTCAACATAGGTCTACGGCGTGAATTTTCTCACAACTTCATCATTGCAAAGGTCTCACACAATATAATAGGCCTTGATTTCCTTCTGAAATTTCGGCTCATTGTTGATCTTGCCAATCAAAAGATCATCGACCCCTCCACTGGACTTGAGCAAAGTTTTTGGACACTTGCCTCCGAGCGTTTGGAGTTATATGTCATTCAGCCAACCCCAGTGCATCATTCAGCAGAGATATCAGCAGCTCTTTAAAAATACAAGTCGCTTTTTGACCTTAACAAGTCAGAGCTACGAGTCTCTAACACGATGCACCATATCGTCACAGAAGGACAACCTATTGCACTCAAGAAGCGACCACTGGTCCCTGCTAAACTGAAAGCTGCCCTAGAGGAATTCTAATAGCTTTTGGAAGAGGGAATCATCAGACCATCGAAAAGTTCATGGGCGTCACCACTGCACTTAGTCTCCAAATCGAACGGATCGTACAGAGCTTGCGGAGATTACCGTAAGCTAAATGAAATGACCAAAAATCGGATGCATATCCTATTCCAAATATTAACACCTTATTTGAAAATCTCAACGGCAGCAATTTCTTCTGAGTGATTGACCTCAGACAAGCCTACCATCACATCCCGGTAGCACCAGAGGATACTGAAAAGACTGCAGTCATCACTCCATTTGGCCTTTCCGAATATCTTTACATACCTTTTGGACTTAAGTGTGCTACACAGACTTTTCAAAGATTCATGGAAATCATACTTCGCGACGACTCTGCTTATTGTATGTCATACCTCGATGACATAATGGTATTTAGTCCAGACATAGAATCTAATGCCAAGCATCTAAGAAATGTTCTCTCACGCTTATCTAACCACGGAATCAAGATCAACTGTGCCAAGACGCAGATTCAACTACATCCGTGGACTTCTTAGGGTATCGTATCGAGCCACAAGGTATTCAACCTTTGCCGTCAAATGCAAATTGAATCAAGAATATCAAGTCACCGAAGACAGTTAGTGAGTTGCAGAAAATTCTGGTAGTACTAAACTACTATCGCTAATTCCTTCCGGGCTTTTCAAGACAACTTTATCCTTTGTGCAGGCACCTACGGAATCAAAAAGGACTTAGCAAGAATTCCATCATTACTTGTTTATCCGAAGACGAGGAATTATTTCGACTCGCCATCAACTCGTTAGCAAATGCCACAATGCTAGCGCATCCAGATTGTCAACGACCATTTCTACTCACGACAAATGCTACTGAATTCGCTATTGGAGCCACTTTGAAACCAGAGATCGACGGAGTTCGGAAGCCTATTAGTTTCTACCTGCGTACTCTCTAACCAGTAGAAACGAGATACGACACTTTCGGTCGAGAACTCCTCGCCATCCACGACGCAGTGCGTCATTTTATCAGCATTATTGGCAGTAGCAGATTTGTTGTTTTCACAGTTCATGCACCATTAGTTAGCGCACTTCGAAACGTAACTGCAACTATGGCGAAGCACATTGCCAGAGTGAAAAGACAGCTTTCACGTTTAAGCGAATGGCAATTTGACATCTTTCACGTCAAGGGCGAACGAAACTTTATTGCAGATGCCTTTCCAGGCCAGACGTATCGCTACAAACACCTTCGCCGAGGCCATTCACTGTCAACTCCGTGACACTCAGTGAACCTGCACTAACGCCATCCCTCCTGCGAACGGAACAGCACTGTGACATTCACATTCAAAGATCAATAGCCCGTCACCCAACCAAGTTCATATGCTGTCTCTGGGAAGGATTACCAATTGTTTACTTCACGGGTACGCAGCCTAACAAGCCAGTTCTGCTGACCAGCCTTCAGAGATAGGTTTTCGACTCAATTCACTCAATTTATCACCCTGGACGCCAAGCAACCGTCGACTTCTCACAGATCGTTTCTGGGGTCACAGACTTAGGCAGAACGCTAAACGATGGGTCTCCGAGTGTGCCATTTGCCAGAAAAACAAGATCACACGGCACATTCGTTCCAAGTTGCGACATTTGCGAATTACTTCTCGCCTAGCCATCGTCCACATCGACATAGTTCATCTGACAAAGGGTTCAAGGTTTCAGCTACCTTCTAACTATGATCGATAGATTTACACGGTGGCCTGCGATATAACCTCTTGGCATCATTTCTGCAGACTAAGTAACTGACGGTTTTATCTCTGCATGGATATCCAATTAAGGTGTTCCCAATGAGGTCATCACGGACAGAGGAACTTGCTTCTGATCTGATCGTTTCAAAACCACCTTGCGGTACATGGGATGCATCTTAAGCCAGACGACTACCTACCATCCCCAAGCTAACGGTATGGTAGAGAAAATGCATAGGGAACTCAAAGCTGCTTTAGCATCCTCGTCTATTAATGGCAACTGGGTCGATGCACTACCTTTAGTTCTGCTTGCCATGCGTTCCCGTACTCGTGAATCCATTAAAACGTCTGCGTCACAACTCTTGTATGGCATGGATCTACGCCTGCCTAGTCAGCTCCCACGTCTACTACCGGCACAAGATGACCCACAAGACGAAGCTACCCGCCTTCGACTTCATTTCGGTAACATGTCTGAACAGCAGCCGAGACATACGCCTCGTCCAGGCTTCGTTCACCCGCAGCTCCACAGCTGCAAGAGAGTACTCGTTCGCAACGACACTGCTGTTGCACCACTACAACCAAAGTATCGCGGTCCTTACCCGATTTTGCTCAGACAACCCAAATACTTCATTATTATGCAAGGCGCGACACCGACATCAGTAAGTATAGACATGTTGAAACCGTTTATCAAACCGCCTGATTCTGAGAGCAGTCGACCTTCTACACACGCCTCAGGCTCTGTCTGTCCACAATCTCAATATCCTGCTTTGCATAACGTGTAATTGATTTTCTTAAAATAAACTTTTCGTTATTCTACGTATCAAAATTTTTAACTCTACGTTATTTTTCGCATTTATCTCATGTGACATAACAAACTGTGTAGCATATTTGAACAGTTCTTTGATATTATGCCATCTCTGAGGCCATGTTCGTGTACATTTTTTATGCAGTTACCTTTGATTTTAATGTATATATTTTACATTATAATGTATTTCTCACACATGACATCACACTGCCTATTTTGGTATGACCATCAAGTTGGAGCTAACGCTTTCGTGTAGCAACACTAAGTAGTTATCAGCTTCATATCATGGTACAGGCCACTTTCAATGCAAATCTTAACTTCATCAATTGCACATAGACCACTCTACAAATATCATAACCACAACGTCGAGCACACGCTCTAGCTCCTTTGGTCGTATACAAACCAATTGACGGCGATCCAGCCTGCCTAGGTTTTAACTTAAACCTGGCAACTTCAGTGGCGATTTACCTCGAAATCCTCACGCTGCGGCCCCCAAATCTTACACTGCTCTATTTTGCCTCACGTGGTATGACCGGCCACTAGAGCTAACAATTTGTATAGCAATTCCTAGTGGTTATCTGGCATCATATCATTGTTGAAGCAACCAACAAGCATACTGAAGCCCAGCATTTATGGTACATGATTTATTTTGCTTAACTTGGTTCGAACTCTGTCATGCATTTCTTATCTAGCCTCACAGAGTGGAATATTTTTTTTCTTTTTTTCAGAGAGGAAAGTGATGTAACGACAAAAATAAATTGCTAATATATTGCGTAAATTAAATCCAATTCGATTTACGCTGCACCAATGAGAATAAAGCAAAACTTGTCGTAAACCAATAGTGTGCAAGTAGCCATATATTTTTATGACATGGCTATTTAAGCACGGTAAATTTACCATGCAGTTCAGTTGTCGCGTTTGCCTTCTACTGTGCGTTACGTGTGTGTGTTATCTACTGTCATCATCGACACTGATTATTGGATTGGCTTCAACAACATTGGCAACATCAGTAACGCCAATCTTGTTGCTGTACAACTAGAGAGACGAGCCAATTACTGCAGAACTTCAACGAAGTTACCCATCGAGATTACAACGCCACAACAGAAAGAACCACAACCCAAGTCAACCCGAGCTGGACATCTTCACACTTATGGATCTTCTCGGCATTTGCCTGAGAACGCACGACCGGCCCTGTTAAGGGCTCCATAACAGTACATAACTCTTTATTTTATGGCACTTTAACCGGGTTTGTCGTATAACTGATAATATTATTGCAATATAGCTTAATATAAGTATGCGTCAGCTTTGCACTATCAATTTTACAAATGTATTATTCTGAATGCATCAATTAAATACTTGTTTTAATCGTTACAATTGCATGTCACATTGTTCGCCATATTACTCCACTAATTTTTGTCCTAAAATGCCGTATGCGCGTACTGGTTTTCGTGGGAGGTCTAGGTCGCCTATAAATCGGTAAGCCTTGTTACTTCATATTTTTAGGTATGGAAGTAAGCGTGATGGGTTCAAGAATGAAGAACTTGGTGCTGGATTACGCAAACCAAAGTGGGATATGGATACACTGCCAGTTTTTGAAAAAAACTTTTACGTTGTTAACCCAGCAGTCCAAGCACGATCAGATGTTGAAATTCAAATGTTTCGTGAAGAAAAGAAAATGGTTTTGACCGGACGTGATATTCCACGTCCTATCTTTAACTTTAATGAAATCAACTTACCCGATAATGTTATGCAAGTATTTATAAACAACGGATGGTCCCAGCCCACTCCCATTCAAAGTCAGGGTTGGCCTATGGCTTTAAGTGGGCGTGACGTCGTTGGAATCGCGCAAACCGGGTCAGGGAAGACAGCCAGTTTTGTTGTTCCTGCTATTGTACATATTGCTGCGCAGCCAAAACTTCGAAGGGGCGATGGTCCGAAATGTTTAGTCTTGGTGCCAACTCGTGAGCTGGCGCAGCAAGTGCTTGAAGTTGCCCAAGATTTTGGTAATGCTGCGCGTTTTCGGTGTGCGTGTCTTTTTGGTGGTGCCCCGAAAGGTCCCCAGATTGCTACAATGGAACGTGGTGTTGAAATTTGTATCGCCACTCCCGGTCGTTTGCTGGATTTGCTAAAACTTAGAAAGTGAGTTTAATTTTTCTTATTACTTCAGAACAAATCTTGGTAACTGTACATACCTGGTGTTGGATGAGGCTGATAGAATGTTGGACATGGGTTTTGAGCCTCAAATCCGTAAAATTATTGAACAGATTAGACCAGATCGTCAAACGCTGATGTGGTCAGCAACATGGCCTCGTGAGGTGCAGACCCTTGCGCGTGATTTTTTGAAAGATTATATTCAAGTTACATGTGGATCAGTCTCATTGCATGCGAACCCTAACATCACTCAATATGTTGAAATTCTGGATGAATGGCAAAAGGAGACTAGGCTTATTGAACTCTTAACTATGTTTGGCCGCGCCAAGTGCATAGTATTTGCTGAAACGAAACGCAAAGTGGATGCACTCTCTAACACGCTAAGAAGGCGTGGTTTTAACGTCGGTGCAATACACGGAGACAAACAGCAGCGAGAACGTGATCATATGCTGAACACATTTCGTTCTGGTAGGGTTACAGTTTTGATTGCAACGGATGTCGCCTCTCGTGGTTTAGGTAATTCAATTGATTTTTATTTACTCTTAGACATTGATGATATACAGTATGTTGTAAACTTCGACTTCCCGAATCAATGTGAGGATTACATACATCGAATAGGCCGGACGGCACGGAGTGACAAGACTGGCAGTTCATTTACCTTCTTTACTCATTCCAATTCGAAACAAGCTAAAGAACTTGTGGAAATCCTTCAAGAGGCAAACCAAGAGGTCACTCCTCAACTACTAGAAATGGCTAAGATTTCTAATCATTTCAGCGGTGGTAGGCGTAATTTCCGCACAAGTAAGTTTTCCCATATATTAATTTGTTAACCCTTTAACGGGCCTCAGTGATTCGTTTTTGGCGTAAACTTTGTTTCATTGTTTTCTAATTGCTTGTCGCTACGCCATGAGTTCAGTTTGTCCGTTAAAGTGTTAAGTGTTTATATTAGGATCGGGTATTTACGCGAAGGCTATTTCTTTTTCTGCAGGTGATTCCTACCGTAGCAGAGGCTCGACCATGAACTTCAATGATTCGTATAAATCTGGTTATAATGAATCTGGATTTAAGAAGACTAGTAGTGTTCCCAGCTTAATGACGATGTCATATAATATAGGAGGATCTTCGTATTCAAGCCAGAACGCCAACGTTCGGGCAGCTCTTATATGGTTCTGGTAGCGGTAATACAGTCATATTCTGGGGCTAGTAACAGTGCTGTTTTAAAGTCTGGGTAAACATACAGTACAAGCTCTGGGCCTGCTCAGACTAGTAAGACTAACTATAACTATCCTTAGATTAATGGCAGTATCAGCGCATACGATAACACTAAACCTACTAATCAATACACTTCAAAATCTGGTAATACTCGGTTTAGTTAGCCAGCTAATGCATCATCAGGAAGCAACTGGAACTCTAATACTGGATGGAAATCCAATAGCTTTTCACAATCTACTGGCGCCTCCCAGTTTTCCACTGGAAAGCAGCCGTTAAACACTTGGTCTTCAGCTACTCCTATCAATTATGGTACTGCAAATGGTACTAGTACCGCTATAAACTTTCAGCACATTAATCCGACAATTGGTATCGCAGTACCAATTCAGTTCAGTTTGGTTCTAGGGCTCCAGCTTTGAGCAGTGTTGCCAACATGCCACCGCTGGCAACTGGAGGTTCCAGTAGTAATTCCAACGCATACGGTCAGTGGGGTGCTTACCAATAAGCGACGTATGGTTACGCTTGTGGTTATCAACGACCAGCACCTTATAGCTATAATGGTCCTGTACAAAATGTCTCTATATCTGCGACACCATAGCAGTCATTTGCAATTGGTTGGGCCACTGGTGGCTATAACCAACAGTTTTAAAATCATTTACACTTTATCTGCATAATTCCACTTCTTTTTGTGATTTGCATATATATTTACATCGATATAATTTTGTCGGTCTTGAGTAACTATTCGTCTTATTTTTGCACTGGTGTGTCTGGTCTTGTTTCCCATCACTTTGGCTCTTTTTAGGTTTTCATAGTATAACTATTTGTGGGGATTGGGTGTGTATCGTTTGTTAGCGCTATTAAGGCTTTGGCTACATGATTCACTTAAACGTTCCAAAATTTCATGTAACTAGTATTAATGTACGGTAGTAATATCACTCTAACCTGTCCTATTGGTATGATCTCTTGTGTAGGCTCTGGCCATGGATGGAGCGGAGTGAAAATGAAATTTCGCTGGTTGGAGATTGGTGCAGGAGCAGGTTGAGATCGTCTATCAAACAACATTCCTGCCGCACCATTTTCCAATTTAGTAACCAAATTGTTGATAACGGACATTCTCGTTCTCAATGGTTTTAGCTTCCGCGCTCGAATTTGTGTGCAAATTGTTCTTATGTGCCTAGTCAGTTGTGCGCGTCATGATTTCAGTGTGTACGCATGACCTTGTACTCACTGTTCCGACACTCACTTCGGCAGCGACGGCGTATCATTTATTTCTGGCATTGTATTGAAGGCGAGTTCGTTGACAAGTTGGGCAGTTGTTGATACATGTTTGTACTGCTGCGAAAGGCACGCCATATATGCATAAACCATCCCAACTCATTGTTTTCTGTGCTATGATGTTAGGTTTCTAACAGGCTTTACGAGGAAGGCCGTGGTACCAACTATTTACCGGTTGATGATTCAGGCAGGTCTTCACTATTTCTACTAATAGGACAAGGCGCCGATAAGTGGGACACGCACTATGTTCAAACTCATTTGTTTTTGCATTTATCATTTTATTGTTTGATAAAAATACACTCCATTAGATCAAACTTGTTTTCTTTTTGTTATGTCAAATTTAAACGAGTAGCTGAATAAAAGAAAACAGATTTACTTGCTTTTGCGATTATAGACATTTTAGTTGTATTTTCCAATTAAGTTATTTACTTGAAGCACCGGCTTCGTTTAGATTTCGACTAAGGGGTGTTCGATTATACTATTATAGTTAAATATAGAGCGATCTGTCAAGTATTGACTATTTCAGTCTCGTTATAGCGCCAATTCTTTAGACCATACGATGGCTATATAATATAAACTACTATGGATATCTCGTCCGAGGTCGCTACAGCCTCCCCCTCGCGCTACAAAGTTTCGGATAGGCTATATTTCCTGTAGCTAATTGTGAACATGTACACAAAAATTAGTTTCTTTTGCTAATAATTGGAGTTGTTGTGAAATATATTAAGCATATACCTCGAGCTTGCATTGCCCCGTTTTGTTCTATTAAAATATGGATAGTAAGTTTTGCTAATATGACAGTATAGAACCATAAAAATTATAGGTATGCGAGGCCTTTGTCGGCAACTTTAAAGTCGCTTTTTTCTTTAAATCTTTCAACCTTGGAGAGGTCCAATTCATATAAGTTATTAATAATTGACTTTTGGCGAAGCAAAACGTTAGTTTTCGAAGTACATGTTCTTAAGACTAATATTTGAGTGACTTTGAAATGTTTTATCACAATGTGATCTAGCTTGGCTATCCGCTGTGCGATGCACTGTAAAACCTGGTTTAGGCTGGCTTGTTCAAATCATGGAAGGGCCACGTAGGCTCTGTGTGAGGATAAAACTAGATTGGAAATGGGTGTTGTGCGACAGAACTCCCACCTATCGTGGTGTTCATAAAACTCCTTTGAGAGATAGTGATAACTTTGAAATTCAGCTTGCGAGCACTGATCTGCCTGTTTCTACCTGCTGCATAAAAAACCAAGATACAACAAACGAAAATCTATGAAGTACAACACTACAAATTTCTAAACCCCCCCTCTCAAAATAATCTTATTAAGGTTAGTGCTTTACTGAATCATTATTTGATAGATTCTGCGATAAATTAAGCAAAATTTGATTTTTCAAATGATTGATGTTTTTGCGGTGGTAAAATTAATTAGATCAAGTATGTGATCATGTCATAGTCATCGGTCCCATTATGTACATATATTTTTCAGTACAAACTAAGCGTTGTATAATGATAATAGGGCAATTCAACCAGTAGACCGACTTCGTCCTTATTGTGAATTAATCACGTACTGTCCAGAATTTGCCGCGTTAAGAAAAAACTTAGGCACATGCTTCGGATACTGTTCACTAACTACTAAGACACCCTGGCACTAACGACGAAACCAATTTAATAGATGAATTTCTTTTTTCTATAAATAAAATTTTTAGTTTATACTGGAATTTGTGGGTATAATTGGGCTTTATATTAAAATCGCAATCTCGGTTTAAATACCTGGAGGAATTGGCTGCGGCCAATACTGGACAGTAAGTGATGTGTTCCCAATAAATGTGAAACCAGTCTACTGTATGAATTTCCTTTTCTACAGTATTGCATGTTTCGTTAGTACTGACGTGTTCATAATGGGATGTGTGTTAATTTGTTTTAATTTAATTTTGCAATTTTTCGGTTATATTATTGCTTAAGTGACTTTTGCAAAAATCGGCATTAAAGTTTGAAATAGGTTCGCAGCTTAAGAAAATATTAATGATAATTGCTCTAGGAGCATGTGGAATAGTATTCGTAGCTATTTTGCAAGGACGCATTAGGCTTTTGGCATCGTTCTTTCAATCGTGCGCATGCGGGAATGCAAAAAGTGGATTTGTGCATGTATATGAGTTAAGTTTAATTTTTTCTTGTAATTTTCATTAAATGAAGAAAAATGCTTATTCAAGCGTAACTTTGTTGTCGATTTTGCTAACAGTCGAACGCAGCCTGATAAATAATTCATGTTCCGACGTGTATTTACGCAAAAAATTGCGGTATTTTCCCTATAAATGTAAGGAATTTAGTGTACGGGTTTTTGGAATGGTGACTAGGCGGCATGTACGGAGTTAATGATTTCATTGGTACCGCAAGATTACGCGTAAAGTTTCAAAATGGTGCAATTAGTCATTTTGGAGTATTGATGCGGCTTAAAAAAATAATACCTAACTAATGCTAATGTAATGGGCTGTTTGGGCATAAAACCAGTGTCTATATTAGCAAAAAACTTTCCTATCAGTTAATGGTGGTAATTATTTTACGGAATTATTCACTAAGATTGGCATTGACTAATTAAAATGCTAATGTAGTGCCGAACGAACTAACGTCTTTTATACTTTCGTAACGATTATGGACTGGTTCACGGAAATGCATTCTGTGATTTACTCTTGCAATTAACTAACTTTAAATAAAGTTTTCGAGCTTGAAGTAAATATGAATATCATTGTATTTAACCAGTTGTCGAACAACAGCCAACCTACCGACATTCGCACGTACGGACGTGTTTTTACTATGCACGATAATCATCGGAGTACGATGACAGACTGACAAGAAATGATCAAACCGTAACGCATATACATGAAAAGTAAAATTATATGTGACTCATCTCTGATAGTCTCGTATGCAATGTACTTGATTGGAAATGTCTGCTGCGCAGCTTATTTGGAGTTACAAAAATTAACCTTTTTTGCAGCTTCCGCCACATATATTAACTGTCTTGCAGAAAAAAGGTTTTGAAGAGTTATTTTTGCAGTTTATTTAGTTTAAGGATTCACTATTCAGTAGTGGAATTTAATCAATTTGCTCAGATTGTTTTCTGCACTCAGCACGGTGTGTGTATAATGAAGTCGGATCTGATATGAGCTTGAACGATAACTGGCTATCTGTCTGTCACGTGGATAATTACGGCTGACGGTCATACAGGGAAAATTCGATGTCTGGGTCAGTTGCGCTCTACAAATGGAGGTGGATATCTACTTGTAAACTCCCAATGTATTGTAGGAGGTTTTCTAGCTAATGTAAAAGATTCTGCGAACTAGTTGCCTATTTAGTGCGATATTGTCCTCCTACATAATATCTGGTAGCTGTTATTACGATCCGCATTCATGATTAATCCATGGCCCTTTCCCGAAAGGTGATGTGAGAAGGCTGCAGCATCTAGTTATTGTTTTATTAAGCAAAATGTTATCAAGGAAAAATAAAAATCGTGTAAAAGAAGTCACAATAAGCACGACAAATAATTAGTTCACTTTATGCTAGGTTTTGAGAGTTATCAATATTGTCAACACAAGTTACCATCTCGGTATAAGAGTAGTCACAATAAACACTATATATAAATCCAAGTTTTGCGTTGTTACAATAATCCACTGTATGCTAGGTTTTGAGTGTTAAATCACATAAATCCACTGAACTGCAGGGTTTCGGATAAATGATTGAGAAATACATAAAATATAATTCAAGAGAGTCTTAATTGAACTGTTAGCGGTTATGTAAGAATGATTAAGGCACACAAATTTTCTAAGTCCTGGCATTGTCGTTAAGTCACATAAATCCACTGCATGTTACCTCGTATCGCGCGCGGGCATGTATTATTATTAAATAAAACCCTATGAAATACAATTAAATTTGCAGTTCAAGAAATCTCAAATAAAACTGTTTGAAACTAACAGAGATAGTTGCTAAAATCACAGTTAAGTGAAACATTGTGTAAAACCAGATTTAGACTATTTGACCTTAAAGAGAACTATATTTGTCAAAATTTAATTTCGTTGGGTTGTAACGCGGAGCCGCGTGTTACAGTATAAGCCAAGCAATTTCTTGTTATTTTACCATGTAAGGACTACTTTAAGCAGTGCTTGAAATAGAAAATTTAGTAGAAAGTTCAGCAGTCCAGCGCCAAATGCTTAAAATTGAACTAGGCAGGTAAAAATATTTTATTTTAATATAAAGTAAAATTTTTAGAACTAACCAAGGTATTTATGAAGTACACGCTCAAATGTGATAAGCCTCTGAAAAAATAATTCAAGGTGACTTCGAGCCTAATTGGAAACACTAAATTAACGAACTGAAATAGTTTTGCTAAATCAAAAAATTAACAGCCGCTTTCTATGTTGTAAAGTCTGATTTCAAAATTTTAAACTTAAACATTAATCAAAATCTATTACGCAATGAATAATTTTACTCGGAGGTAGGAATAAAGACAAATAAAACGTCTGAACTGAACGAGCGTTGAAAAAAATAACGAAGCTCACAATTTTACTGATAACAACACCGCAAATTTTACCATGAAAATATGGTAAATTGCAATGAACTAGTGAAATTAAATTCTAGCTTATATAAGATGTTAGATAAAAAGAGAATTGTCATTTTTGTTTTCGTACCTCATAGGGAGAAAACCGGTAGAGCATAGCACCGCAATTATTGAAAATAATTGGGAAAGTTGCATGGTTACAGCGGATCGTTATTCTCGGGGATCATTCAAGCTTGCGAGTTTGAAATAAACACTAACCCCATTGTATTTAACCAGTCATACTACAGAAAAACTGTCGCCAATCACTCGTACTTCATGCTCTGACGATGAATGATTAAGCACTGGGTTTGGTGTTAATTTGAAATGTGCAAACTTGATTTAAAGCGTTGTTAGTAAGCTCGCGTACTGTAGTGATAGGCAGATCAGCTAAAACAAACGTTTTTGATGTCGTTCTCCATATTCAAATCCGCAGATATTCAGAGGAGGTTAGGGAAACCACATTGAGGAAAGACACAATTGTGTTCTGAGAGTCAGTTGACCGAAATTCAATGATTAAACAAGATCAAAAATCATCTTTAGTGAGTGCAAACGTCACTCAATTTGAGAGGCAAAATCTGATGGTGTAAAGGAAACTATTCTCATCAGCAAACAGATTAACAGTACATGCCTACAAGTTAATTACCATTTGAAATAAATTGTATATTAAGAATCCAGCACTAGTTATATGAGCGTTATAAATGTCCATTAATGTAAGGCTTTTGTTGCATCATTGGAGAGGAAGAGCTGTGATGTTCAACACCTGAATGAGAACATATTTCTCTATGATCCTTCTGTCGACTTTTACTTATTGTCTGATATCTATGATATAGACTATTTACCTACATCATTTGGCTCAATTCATAGGATTTAGCTAAAATGATGGTCCCCATTATGAATTCAACGTGATCAAGACAGGATTTATTAGGATACAAAACAACTAAGAAATGGTGGCGACTTTCATAGCCAAGGCGTCTAACTCGCAGTCAATATTTCTCAATAAACAGTTTATATTATTAGCAGGTACTCTGTATAATTATAGAATAGAATATCTTTATTTGGATTCAAACCACACATATTCCATCAAATAATAAAATTGGACTTGTATAATATTCCTCCTAAGAATTTCGGCTTTGGCGTCGTTTGTTAGTTTTCTTTCCTCTGATAATGACCGTTGAAAGCCGAAACGGATGTGTGAATAAGGGCACATGAGTTATTGTGTGCGACTGGCTAAATTAAATGCTGTTTTTGTCTATCTCGAGTGCTGCAGTATGTCTTTGTTATCATAATACTATTTTTTCCAGTAAAATGCTATTGTCCGAGAAGTGAAAGGATTAAAATGCAATTAAGTAGTATGGTTATGTATAGTTGAGTGGAAAAGTGACTGTTTATCGTTTATCTATAATGGTATCTATATGACTGTATGCCACTCGTGAAGAAAAAATTCAAGTGCCGTAAAATCGACTATAGTAATTGCGTGCAAAGAATCAATGAAGAGCTCTTGTAGAGAAATCAGAGCGAATCAATAGACAATTGTATGCCGTAAATATGCGCATGACCTTTGGGATGTTTATGGTCTCTAAGAGTCCAAATGCAAATAAAACTTAACGCCCATATACTTTTAAAGAGACTATAGAAGGAATTGTTGTCAAAAAAGAGCAAAGGGAAAAAGCTGCGCTTCCAGTCAGTGTTCTCGTATAAAATTTTTTAAAGAAGTGCAGGCTAACCACTTTCATATGTTCCTGTTGGGATAGGACTTGTCTCCGATGAACGTAGGTCACGGTTGAATCGGATCGAAGAGTTTCAAAGGTGCATGACTAGGGTGAGCTAAATTTGGTAATGAAAGGCGAGTTGAGAACTTAAAAACAAAGAAGTTGGCTCGTGAGTTTCGACTGAACCATGGAAGTAAGAGGTCTGCAGGAAGCAGTAATTCACGACGTTTTTGACCATTGGAGAAGACGAACTTCAAAAATCGAGAAGCGATCTGCTCAATGACATAGAGTGAGACTAAGTTGAGAGAGAAATAGAGGGTGAGTGCTAGGACGTAGGCTAACAATCAGATTGAAGTAGTCGAATTTATGAGAGCAATCGTGTCGGCAGAAACTTCATTGATCTAATTTGTGTTGAGATATAATATCTTTAATTGATTGAACGACCCCGGCTAGCTAAACGTGGAGCTGATGCGATTTCTCGACGTCCGCCTCTCCGAACATTTCACTCGCTGGAGTGGATAAGGGATAGGAATTGGCAAGATAACTGAAATAGTCGTCAGCAATGCTGGAGACATCCGAGCACGATAAGTGGATACTTGCCGGTTGGTTTTTGATGACTGCGAATTTTTTACGTGAGTTGAGAGCAGTTGGAATACGTTTTTTGACCTAGAGCGCTTGTAAGTCAATCAATAGGTTGGTGACAACGTACGTAATCTTAAATTACGTGTCAGGGTGGGGCATGCTTAAATAAGGTGCTTAACTTGATCGTCATGCTTATGTGCTGGATGGAGGTGGAAGATAAGGCGTTATTTTCGTGTGAAGGCACAATTAAAATGTCGCAATTGATCATAAAAGCTATGTATCTATAGATTTAAATGTGGCATCAAATGTATATATAGTCAACGAGAACAGACAAAATTTTCTGATTTCGTTTTATAAGGGGCCATTCAAAGTCAATTGTATGAGAGCTAAAAATGTATTTATAGAAGTAAATGGCACATAAAAGTGTATCTGGATTGATGACGAGACCGAAAGTCTAGATAAATTGAAGAACCATCCTTCCATGATCGAGTCTGACGTAGGAGGTTTTGTAGTTAATGTGAGAGGTTTTGCGAGCTAGTTTTTTATTTAGTGCGATATTGTCCTCTGACCTATTATATAGCAGCTGTTATTACGATCCACGTTCATGATTAATCCGTTGTCCTTTTTCCAAAGAGTGATGTGAGAATACACCAGCATCACATCATCGTTTTATTAAGCAAAATGCTATAAATAAAAGATAAAAATTGTGTAAAATTAGTCACAATAAGCACCATAAATAATTAGTCTACTGTATGCTAGGTTTTGAGAGTTATCAATATTATCAACACAAGTTACCATCTTGGTATAAGAGTAGTAACAATAAGCAGCATAATTAAATCCAAGTTTTGCGTTATTACCATAATCCACTGCATGTTACCTGCGTATCGCGCGCGGGTGTGTATTATTATTAAATGAAACCCTTGTAAACGCCCCGGCTTCAAGTAAATGCCGTACGACGTTACAAACTCGGTTAAGGTGCTCTGAATAGAGATTTGTCACTGATAGGGGAGGCCCTTAAGAGGGTCTGGTCGTGCGTTCTCCTGAATTATTCAGAGTGTGAAGATGTCCTGGAGCCTTGGGTGGACTCTGGTTGTTGTTGCTCCCATTGTAGACTTGTAATCACGATGTGGATAACGTCGTTTAGGTTCTGCAATTAATTGGCTCGTCTCGCTGGTTGTACCGCAACAAGATGAGTCACGGATGTAGCCAATTGTTGGTGAAACTATCAAATCACCAGCGTAGGTATTGACAGCCGACAGAACGCACACGCGTAACGCAAAGCAGAATGCAAATGCGACAACTCACTTGCATGGTAAATTGCCGTGCTTAAATAGCATGCCATAGTAACATATGTCTACTTGCACATTATTGGTTAAACGGCAAGTTTCGCTTTTTTCTCATTGGTGCAACGTAAATAAAATAGAATTTAATTTACGCAACATGTCGGCCATTAATTTGTGTCGTTACAACACTTTCCTCTCTGAAAACAAAGGAAAAAATATTCCTCTCTGCGAGGCTAGATAAGAAATGTATGACAGAGTTCGAACCAAGTTAAGCAAAAATATGATGAACCATAAATGCTGGGCTTAAATATGCTTGTTGGTTGCTTCAACAATGATATGATGCCAGGTAACCACTATGAATTGCTACACAAATTGTTAGCTCTAGTGGTCGGTCATACCACGTGAGGCAAAATAGAGCAGTGTAAGATTTGGGAGCCGCAGCGTGAAGATTTCGAGGTAAATCGCCTCTGAATTTGCCAGGTTTAAGTTAAAACCTAAGCAGGTTGGATCGTCGTCAATGCCTTTGTATACGACCAAAGGAGCTAGAGTGCTCGACGTTGTGGTCATGACATTTGTAGAGTGGTCTTTGTGCAATTGATGAATTTGAGATATGCATTGAAAGTGGTCTGTACCATGATATGAAGCTGATCACTACTTAGTGTTGCTACACGAAAGCGTTAGCTCTAAGTAGCTGGTCATACCAAAATAGGCAGTGTAATGTCATGTGTGAGAAATACATTATAATGTAAAAATATACATTAAAATCAAAGGTAACTGCATAAAAATATGTACACGAACATTGCCTCAGAGATGGCATAATACCAAAGAACTGTTCAAAAATGCTACACAATTGTTAGCTAAGAACAGCTGGTTATGCCACGTGAGACAAATACGAAAAATAACGTAAGGTTAAAAAAATTTTGATAGTTAATGTTAATGTTTAAAAAAATCAATTACGCGTTATACAAAGCAGGATATTGAGATTGTGGGCAGACGGAGCCTGAGACGTGTGTAGAAGGTTGAACGCTCTCAGGATCAGGCGGTTCGATAAACGTTTTCAACCTGTCTATGCTTACTGATGTCGGTGTAGCGCCTTGCATAATAATGAAGTATTTTGGTTGTATGAGCAAAATCCGGTAAGGACCGCGACACTTTGGTTGTAGTGGTGCAACAGCATTATTGTTGCGAACGAGTATTCTCTTGTAGCTGTGGAGATGTGGGTGAACAAAGACTGGACGAGGCGTGTGTCTCGGCTGCTGTTCAGACATGTTACCGAAATGAAGTCGAAGGCGGGTAGTTTCGTCTTGTGGGTCATCTTGTGCCGGTAGTAGACGTGGGAGCTGACTAGGCAGGTGTAGATCCATGCCATACAAGAGTTGTAACGCAGATGTTTTAATGGATTCACGAGTACTGGAACGCATGGCAAGCAGAACTAAAAGTAGTGCATCGACCCAGTTGCCATTAATGGACGAGGATGCTAAAGCAGCTTTGAGTTCCCTATGCATTCTCTCTACCATACCATTAGCTTGGGGATGGTAGGCAGTCGTCTGGCGTAAGATGCATCCCATGTACCGCAAGGTGGTTTTGAAACGATCAGATGAGAAGCAAGTGCCTTTGTCCGTGATGATCTCATTGGGAATACCATAATTGGATATCCATGCAGAGATAAAACCGTTAGTTACTTCGTCTGCCGAAATGGTGCCAAGAGGTAATGCCGCAGGCCATCGTGTAAATCTATCGATCATAGTTAGAAGGTAGCTAAAACCTTGAACCTTTGTCAGATGAACTATTTCGATGTGGACGATGGCTAGGCGAGAAGTAGGTCGAAAATGTTGCAACTTAGAACGAGTGTGTCGTGTGATCTTGTTTTTCTGACAAATAGCATACTCTGAGACCCATCGTTTAACATTCTGCCTAAGTCTGTGACCCCAGAAACGATCTGTAAGAAGTCGGACAGTCGCTTGGCTTCCTGGGTGAGAAATTGAGTGAATTGAATCAAAAACTTTTCTCTGAAGGCTGGTCGGCAGAACTGGCTTGTTGGGCTGCGTACCCATGAAGTAAACAATTGGTAAGCCTTCCCACAGACGGCATATGAACTTGGTTGGGTGACGGGCTATTGATCTTTGAATGTGAATGTCATCGCGTTGTTTAATTCGCAGGAGAGTTGGCGTTAGTGCAGGTTCACTAAGTGTCATCTGCAATGAAGTTCTGTTTGCCATTGACGTGAAAGATGTCAAATTGCCATTCGCTTAGACTAGAAAGCTGTCTTTCTCTTCTGGCAGGGTACTTGGCGATAGATGAAGTTGCGTTTCGAAGTGCGCTAAATAGTGGTGCATGATCTGTGAAAACAACAAATCTGCTACTGCCAATGATGCTGATAAATGGCGCACTGCGTCGTGGATAGCGAGAAGTTCTCGACCGAAAGTGTCGTATCTCGTTTCTACTGGTTGGAAAGTGCGCAAATAGAAACTGATAGGCTTTCGAACTCCGTCGATCTCTTGTTCCAACGTGGCTCCAATAGCGAATTCAGAAGCATCTGTCGTGAGTAGAAATGGCTATTCAAAATCTAGGTGTGTTAGCATTGTGGCATTTGCTAACGAGTTGATGGCAAGTCGAAGTAATTCCTCGTCTTCGGATGACCAAGCAATGATGGAATTCTTGCTAAGTCCTTTTCGGTTCCGCAGGTGCCTGCACAAAGGATAAAGTTGTTTTGAAAGGCCCGGAAGGAACTTGCGATAATAGTTTAGTACTCCCAGGATTTTCTGCAACTCGCTCACAGTCCTTGGTGACTTGATATTCTTGATTGAATTCGTCTTTGACGGCAACGGTTGAATACCTTGGGCCGTGATACGATGCCCTAAGAAGTCGACGGATGAAGTTGCAATCTGCGTCTTGTCACAGTTGATCTTGAGTCCGTGGTTGGATAAGCGTGAGAGGACATTTCGTAGATGTTTCGCATGAGATTCTAGATCTGGACTGAATACCATAATGTCATCGAGATATGACATACAATAAGCAGAGTCGTCGCGAAGTATGTTGTCTATGAATCTTTGAAATGTCTGAGTAGCGCACTTGAGTCCAAAAGGCATGTAAAGATATTCAAAAAGGCCAAATGGAGTGATGACTGCAGTTTTCTCGATATCCTCTGGTGCTACCGGGATGTGATGGTACGCTTGTCTGAGGTCAATCACTGAGAAGAAATTGCTGCCGTTGAGTTTTTCAAGTAAAGTGTTGATATTTGG
>JAQBSW010007541.1:0-40182 GCA_029291075.1 Eudiplozoon nipponicum | reverse complement strand
AAAATGTGAAAATTGCAGCAGAACAACTGATGATACAACCCGTCGAGGTACGTGACACTCGAAAACTGAAAATGGCGCACAATTCAAAGTCAAGTATTTAAACAAAAAAGTTCTGGAAAATAAATGAATAAATTCTTTTTAAATAAAATTCGTTTCAATCAGCCAAGGTGGTTTAAATTTATTAATTAATGTCACTTTAATTTTGGTGGAGGAATTATCTTCCTCCACATACACCAACTTCTCAAATAAAGACGGATAGTAATAGACGTAATCATGATTATTTGGCTGACGTTGCACTCTTCCAGAACGAGTTGTGCATAATGGCGCCCCTGAAGTCGGAATCGCGCCCTATACCGTTGTCACTGGTTCTTCCGATTCATCGGGTATTGCCAAACAGTTTTCATGTTGTGAACTGGTAGAATAAGATTTTGCTATTTTAGACAACGCGTCTTCTGAGTACTGCATTTCGTTATGTGCCTTTATGATGGGGTTGCACATTTCAGATTCGCCCATAGGACGATGGTCACTCAACGCATCTGTTAATTCAGTCGTATCGTCCAACCAGGTAAACTGGGGAATGCAACGATCCCACGTAACACAATCCTCAAAGCCATTTATCTGTATGATGACATTTTTGCCAGTCATCCCCTTGACCTTATATTGTCCTTTGTAAAATGGTGTCAGGCAATTCTTACTATTTTCATTAGTGACATACACATGCGAAGCCGATCTTAGATCAGAGGACACATAGCACTTGGTTTTTGATTTTCTAGTCTTGGTCGGAGCCAAACAACATATCTTATCACTAGGTGCTCCCACGAACCAATCTACATAACTAGAAGCCCAACCAAGACTACTTGGAGCTTCTATTAGAAGATCTCCAAGCAAACTTAATGTTTCTCCATAAACCATTTCTGCTATTGAAGTACCTAATTTTGCCCTATATCTGTTGCGCGTGGCGAGCAGTCACTATAGGCAAGCATCGTCAGTCCCTCCATCCGTGCCGCTAGTGCAATGCAGTGGTTCCCATGATGTTGAGAGGTCTTTCGAAAAGCTCGGAAATAAATTGACTACCGCGATCACTAGTGACCTTTTCCGGAACACCGTAACGCGATATCCACTTATGTAGAAACGCAAACAAGACTTCTTGCGCTGTCATGTTTTTTTAAATCGCCACTTCGAATTGACGACTAACTCGATCTACCATAGTTAGCATATATTTGTGGCCATTAACTTCCGGCATTTCAACCATGTCTTTACGTACGTGTCTGAACCGTTCAATTTGTATCCCAATATTCTTTATCTCGGTTCTGGTATGTCTCCACAGCTTACACGTTTGACACTTGGCACAGGCATTTACCCATACCCGTCTGACTTTAGACATGTGCGGCTATACGTATCTGTCGTTAATTAATCGAATGGTGGCTTTAATGGATGGATGTCCCATGTTGTGTAACACTTGGATAATTTTGGCCCGTAATTCCAACGGCACATATGGTCGTGGTTGACTTCTAGACGTTTCGCATAACAACCACTTGCCACTTATGAGCTTACGAATATATCCTGGTCTTTTAGACAAGACTAACGTAAAGGGATCCAGTCCTTGCGCTTCCTCGATTTGAATAACTAAATCATGCATAGAATTATCTAAACTCTTCAACGGACCTTAAAATATCAGCTGGACATCGGCTTCATTCGGTCTGCTAAGTGTATAGGCTACCACATTCACCTTACCAGCAATATGAGACACAGTGAAATCGAACTCTGATAACCGGGTTATTTGGGAATTTACTCTACGAGAGTAATTAAGCCTCGCTGTTTTACCAAGTATACTAATCAACGGCTTATGATCGGTCAACAACTTAAATTTATGACCGTCTAAGAAATGCTCAAAGTGTAGCACTGCGGCATACACTGCTAGAAGCTCTTTACCAAACGTATCATAACGTTTTCCTCGATCATTAAGCTTACGGCTATAAAACCCAATCGGTCTTACTATGTCCTGATCTCTTTGCTGTAGCACTGCCCCTATTGCAACATCTGAGGCATCTGTGATTAGCTCGAAAGGTTTCTCCCAATCTACAGGTGCTAATGTGGTTATGTCACTTAGCATTTCCTTGGCCTTCTGGAATTTTTCTCGGTCTTCTGGACTCAAGTTTATAGGCCAAGACTTCTTGATCGTGCTCTTTTCACGAGTAAGATGGCGTGTCAACGATCCTAGAATTCCGGCTAGACCTGGAATAAATCGACGATAATAGCTGATCATGCCCAAGAACCTTCGCAGCTGGCGCACGGTTCGGGGCTCCGTTACGTCCTTAATAGCTTGGATCTTATCTTCCAAAGGTTTAATTCCGTCTTTGGAAAGTATATGACCAAGATATTTAACTGAAGAGCATCCGATGTTACTCTTATTAGGTTTGACCACTAATCCATATTGTTCCAGCCTGGTCAAAACCGTTTCCAAATGCCTACGATGTTCATCACGTGAGCGACTAAAAATTATAATGTCGTCTATGTACACCCTCGCAAATGGTCAATTCTGAAGGATTTCTTCAGCCAAACGCTGGAATGTCTGACTGGCGTTTTTCAAACCAAAAGGCATTCGAAGAAATTCATGCGATCCCCCTCCTGGAAATCTGACTGCGGTGAGTGGTATCGAACTTTCCTCCATTGGTATCTGATAGTACGCTTTCTGGAGATCTAAAGTTGAATAAACCTCATATCCCATTATATCTCGGAGTAAAGTACTCTGGTTAGGGAGAGGATAAGAATCACCCTTCGTCACTGAGTTTAATAGACGATAATTCCCACAAACCCTCCATTGACCCGGTTCAGGTTTGGGAACTACTACTATTGGGGAAGCAAAATTGGAATTTGACCTTCTACAAATCCTCTCTTTGCGCAATTGGTGAAATTCAGACAAAGCAACTTGTTGCTTGTGTTGTGCCAATGGTTGAGCCTTTGGTGAACAAGGCAATGAAGCCACCAATTCTATTTGGTGTTCTACTCCTGTCTTCAATCCTATCCTTTTGGCACTGAAAGGCTGAAACACTGCTATGTGCTTCTCAATGATATCGGCAAACTCATTTGCTACCGTTGGACGGGGTAAAAGAACTGTTCTAACTGCCAATGTGTTAGACTCAGTATGTCTTGACATCCCTACGGCTTCTGTGATAGTCCTACTTTTGTAGTCTAATGACAGTTTGAAATGTGTCAAGAAATCTATGCCAATGATATGGTCCATGACATCGGCTACGAGAAAATTCCATGTAAAGGAAGATTTCTGGCCTAACGCCACCGACATTTCTTTCATCCATTTGACTCCTATCGGATTACCGTTAGCGGCCCATAGTTGATAATCAAATGTGGGACAATCTGCTTCCAGCACATCTGACCTAACTATGCTTACCTCAGCACCCGTATCGATGATGAATTCTAATCCAGATATTTCATCTTTAATAATGAATTTGTTGCTGGATAATCCGGCAATGTTTTCCAATAGAATCTGATATGCTTATATTTACATTCAAATCTGCTAAATTTGTACCTGCTATGTCTTGTGCTAACTTGCTAGTGTCCTCAAATTTATGATGAGCTTCCATATCAATCGGGTTTAATTATTAAATTGGTACTTAATGTTAGGCAATCGGAATGTAAAACTTTTCACGTTAAAAAACACCCGAAAAAATAATCTGGAAAGAAATAGACGCGAAAAAGAGAATAATCAAATTACCTGTTCCAGAACGTCCCCAAATACGTGCATCAATAAAAATAGAAGACAGTGTTAGCACGCTTATATTGCAGGAATTGAGTAAACTTTAAATGAATAACAATGAAATAATTGCAGCAGGTCGAAGAAGTTACAACCAGTCGAGGACAGTAATGTTCGAAAACTGAAAATGGCGCACAATTCAAAATCACGTATTTAAACAAAGAAAGTTCTGGAAAATAAAAGAATAAATTCTTTTTAAATAAAATTCGAATCAACCAGCCAAGGTGGTTTAAATTTATCGGTTAATGTCACTTTAATTTTGGCGGAGGAATTATCATCCTCCACACCATGAAGTGTCCGAGCATCAATTTGGGGTAGGCTGGATTCGGATAGATCAGTTTGAGTGTGAGATCAAAAATGATGTCGGACCGTAAGGAGACTTTGACCGACGGAGTCCTTTTTCGTGGAATTGAATTTCTGAAGTGTAGTATTGACCAGGATGGAGGCAACTAGATTGAAGCTAGTGTGTCGTGCAGGGATCTTTGGTGTCCGTTAAACGAGGTTATAACTGATGAAAGACGAGGGGTAGTCAATGTCTGATGCAAACCGTTGGGTGGTCCAGCGGGCTTTTGATTTTCCGGTCTTTTGCTGAAACAGAAAGGAAACGTAATGGATGAGCAAAACGTGGTAAAGTATCCACTATATGATATGATCGAATGAAAAATGAGAATAGAAGTGGTATCAGAGTGTCGAGAGTGAGAGATTTAAAACCAAAGTGGAAAAGTGGAAATTAGATGACAGCCAGAGTGATTTCACCTTCCAGAATCAGTAAAGAGAATAGCCGGGGGTGAAAGAAATGTTATGAATTAAGAAGCGACCAATTTTGCTTCCAATCGGTCGTTTCACAAAGAGATTTGTTAAAGAAGTACTTGTGGGCCGCTTTTTTAAATTCGTGCTGGGTTAGGAGATTTATTTCCGTGGGAAGAGCGTTGAAGACACTAGTGGCTTTGGAAAAGAGAGATTTTGTTAAATATATTTGAGGTATGGTCAGATTGGATAGAAAATTTGCTAGAACGTGTGGCGTAGTGGAGACTTGGGTGAACAAATTTAGACAGTAATAGGCAAGTTATAATCTCATGGATAAAAGAAATTACTCGAAGGTGACGGGTAAATCAAAGCGGTAGAAGGTTTACCAGGAGTAGGCGTTCTCGATAATTTTGGCTGTGGGGGATGACTCGCTTTAGAAATCTGGAGGAGATGTATTCGATGGCATACGAGGATGCGAGAGTGAGAGGACAGTAGAATTAGTAAGCGTATGAAATTAAGGGTAGGACGTAGACCTTGAATAGCGTGAGTTGGAGAATTGGGTTGTTAGTCTTAAAGCAGATCAGACGGGCCCATTTGAAGAGTTTGGAAGTAGTGCGTGTAGGTAGTGGGGAGAAGTCTAGGGATTTTGAAAAAAAACCAAGGTGTTTGGCCGAATCTATTATTTCAAAATCAAGGGGATCATTTGCAACCGGGAGAGAGCAGAATGGATCGGAGGAGAGTCTTGGCGGTTTTTAGTTTGAAACCGATATTGCTGAGCTGTGAGTGGAGCGAGGATAAAAGTTCCGATATAAGGAGTAAGGAAGCGATGGATGCTGTGGGGTTACTGAATACTATGACCATGTCATCCGCATATTTAAACAGCTTGAAAAGGTTTTCTTCAACCTGTACCTACACGAGTGTATAGTTGAAAAGAATAGGACCAAGTACGGAGCCCTGGGGAACTCCAGATCGGATAAGAGCTGCCCACGAGTGACTATTTCAGACTTTTACACTCGCGCATCGGTTTCGGAGATAGTAACTGATAAGATTGAGGACGTTGCCGCAGATACCGCTTCTCAATAAGGCGGATTTAATTGCTGAAAATGACAGCGAATCAAAAGCCTTGCATATGTCCAGGAAAAGGAGAGTGCATTCCTGACCTTTGAAGAGGGAGGAGTAACAATGATTAAGAACACTGACAAAGTTGGTGGAAGTGGAGCAGCCAATCAAGACGCCATGTTGATCATCGAGGAGATAGAAGTTTTCCTGAGACTTAATGAAGAGGTAGATTAGGTTTTAAAAGATTCTGTCGAAGATTTTGGTGAAAGAAGGGACGATAGTAATGGGGCGGAGAACTTTGAATTAGGAGATCGACGAAGTGCCGATTTTTGGGATTGGAGAGATCGTCGAGTTCAGCCAGTCCGGGGGAAGATAGGTAGTTTTGAGACAACGGTTGATAACATCAGCAACCAGAGAGAAGACATTCCGGCCAATAAGTGCAATCGTGCTGATTAAAACACCGTATTAATCAAATTGGTGATTAGATTAAATGTCTTTAATTTCTTGGGCGACGGAAG
This sequence comes from Eudiplozoon nipponicum, assembly GCA_029291075.1. NCBI lineage: Eukaryota > Metazoa > Platyhelminthes > Monogenea > Mazocraeidea > Diplozoidae > Eudiplozoon > Eudiplozoon nipponicum. The sequence goes on along the minus strand of JAQBSW010007541.1, from coordinate 34,086 downwards.
CCGGTGACACGTTGTACCAGCGTAGGTTCTTAGTGTCTTCGTTGTCTAACATTTCAGCAGCCGGAGTGGGAGCGGAAAAGGAGTCGAGGAGATAAGTTAAATAGTCGTCGGTGAAGCAGGAGTTGTCCGAGTGAGAGAAGTTAATATACGAGATTTTGGGCTCTTGCAGCAATTGGTGTTTGATGACAGCGAACTTTATCCGGGAGTTAGTAGCTGAGCGAATGCGTCTTTCGATGTGGAGCGCTTGTTCGTTGATAACCTGTTTAATTTGTCTATCAATACGTCTCAGTGCGAGGGCGCCAGCAAGTGACGATGTGCGTAGTCGAGAGTTGCGTGCGAGGTTGTCCCGTGCCTTAAACAAAGTGTTCAACTTATTCGTCGAATGTACGTGTTGAGTATAGGTTGGGGAAATATAGTGGGATAATAAGATTATTATAATCAAGGTTGCGGTCTTGATATAAACACCTGACGCATTAATTACTTACATATGTCAGTATAAACTAAGAATTTATAGTGTAGAATAGGCAATTCATCCAGTAGACCGGTTTTGTCCTTATTGGAACTCATTATGTACTGGCCAGAATTTGCCGCGGACAGGATTCGAACCTGGGTACGTCTGCTTCGGAATCTGGTACTCTAACCACTGAGCCATTCTGCCGCACACTACACAGCACACAATTTTCAGTTATATACTAACTAATGTAACTTGGTTAGTCTATATTTCCTTTAGGTGGAGCTCATATGTCATCCATTTAGACCCAAAGTTCCAACTAACCATCCTCAATCTGTCATTACTGAGCAGTCACCACACTACATGAGGAAGTGGTATTGAAATGAAAATTTATATAATTAAATGAACATTGGTTGCGCGGGTGGTGATTACAATTATTATAAACAAGGTTGCGGTCTTGACATAAACACTTGACCCATTAATTACTTACATATGTAAGTATAAACTAAGAATTGTAAAGTGTAGAAAAGGCAATTCATCCAGTAGACCGGTTTCATCCTTGTTGGGAACTCATCATGTACTGGCCAGATTTTGCCGCGGACAGGAAGGATAAGATGTTATGGACTTCAGAAAAGCATTACGAGAGGTTGTTTTGGAGAAAAAGTTCCCTACAGTTAACGGCGTCTCAGAGTCAGCAAAACTCTTCCCAGTTAGTGAATCGCCTAAATGATTGGGTGTCTTCTCGAGGAATAAAGGATAAAAGAGAAATGAGGAAGGATACCTGACAATGATCGCGATTCGGGAAGATCTCCCGAGATTGTACATCGGTCACCTCTTTGTTGGAAAGGACACAGTCCAGTTGGTTGTTCCCTCGGTGAGGAAAGTGCACGAATTGATTTAGCAAGTTATCCGCGATGATTCGAAGCAGTGGGTGACTTTCAGAAGTTAGATTTTTCCAGTTTACCATGGGGAGGTTGAAGTCACGGACAACGACGTATCAATCAGAGTGCGGAGAGAAAAAAGTGGATAAAAGTTGAGCCCCGCGAGTGTCGTCGATGATTGAGAGTTTGGGGGGTCTATAGAAAACACAGGTAGATATACTTTGGTTATGAATCTGAAGCTGAAACAAGAAAAATTCCCATCCTAGCGAGTTTGATGCCGACAAACGTTTGGGCATGAGAGAGGATCGGACATAGGCAGCCAGCCCGCCACCACGATCAACAGTTCTTTCACTACAAAGGAAAGTGTAACCATGGATGAGGAAAAGGTCATCACAGTGGATGGATGGGGACAGATATGTTTCAACAAGAAAGTATATGTCTAGCACGTTAGAGGATAGAAATGCTCGAAGTTGATTGATTTTGGGCGTAAGTGATCTGCAATTGATGAGAATTGCTGAGAGTACTCTGTGGGAAGGATGGTTAAACCGGGGAGGAGAAGCGTGCGGAGGCTTTCTGCTGGTGGGCGGGGCGAGATCGAGGGCTAATGACGGTGACTGACCGCTCGTTAACGAGGATGGAGTGATCAGCGTAGATCTGGATCTCTTATGTTCCACTTTTGTCGGGTGAGTGAGGTAATTGGAGGATTTGAAAGCAAAAAGGAGGCCAGATATCTCGGCTCGAGGTGGCGCTCTGGAGCGGCGTTGGTGGGGTGGGAGAGGATAGGAACTGTTCAAGGGCTGAGACGCAACTGTTTTGGGTGGGGTCGATGAGGTTTTCGGAAAAGGGAGTTGAAGTTGATGGGGCTGAGTCGATATCCCGTTTGGCCTTAGACGCCTTACGTTTATTCGGCTTCTGGAGCACAGCATCCGTCGCAAAAGTGACATGACGTGGAAATGTGGATCTGGCAGATTAAATAGGGGGAGATGGTGCGTTATTTGGGGACTTTACGCGGCGTGGTCGGCCACGACGACGTGATAAAGCTTGAGACTGTGTGGGGGGAATGGTAGTGGATTATGGTCTGTAGGTGAAGGAAAGCCCTTCAAATCGGGAGGATGTCAGCAGGAGTGGACTGGAGGAAGGGGCGTCGCCGAGGATGCCGCCGTAAAGTGAGCGGCTTTTCTTTGGATTGCTCCAGCCCGGAAAGACGTGACTAGCTGCAGGAGGGGAGTGGTGTCCGGCTGAGGAGTCTGAGCTTTCTCTAAAGTCCTTTGTAGTTGCGTGCTGTCACGCTTTAATTTGACTTTTCCAGATGATTAAAAGGGCGATTGCAATTTGAGATTATTAAGCGCAGCGTTTGACAGTCTTTTGGGCGTGGAGAGAACAAAGGCGCAACCCTTTCCCGAAGAGACTTCTTTAAGGTGGCTGAAGTTATCTCCTAGTTGACTGAAGAGATATGAGGCCAGATCGTCCTTTGAGAGGGGGTGCGTGGAGATCACAGAAAGACGTTTTGCTTGCTGAGGCTTCGTAGGGCAACCTCCTTAGCTACACCATTCAAAAACTCATCTGCCTGGCGCAGTAGATGGGGCTTTAAGGTGGAGTTTGAAAGGTTGCCAGTCATTGTTCCGAGTAGTCCTGTGACATCCTCCATTTTTTGCTGGAGGTCAGCAAGATTAGCGAAAAGCTTTTGCGTTAAGAACTGGGAGATGAGAGCTGGCGATGAAATCTGGTTCATGGTGGAGTGAGATAGAAAAGCAGATATATTGTAGATTACGATAAAAGAGAGGAAAAGAATGGGTATTAATGAAAGAAAAAGAATTGGTATTATAATGTCAATAAGAAACGGGAAAATCGGGTGAGCTAAAAATAAATCCTTAGTATTAGAAGACAATACACATTAAAAGTAGGATTCCAGAGCCTCGTGTTCTATATATACTGCTGAAAGCACGCTTCTTTCTCAACTTCAAACAGCTTATCAATTATTATTAAAATCAAGTTTGCGGTCTTAGTATAAGCACCTGCCCCATTAATTACTTACATATATCAGTATAAACTAAGAATTGTATAGTATTGAAAAGGCAATTCATCCAGTAGACCGGTTTCGTCCTTTATTGGTAACTCATCATGTACTGGCCAGACATTTCCGCGGACAGGACTCGCTAATTTACTTTTCAGTGATTATTGCACTCAGCTATACACATCCATATTTTTAAATTTTAACTTGACGTTTTTGATTGTTGCCAGATGACCTTTGTTGCCAAAAAAATCAGTTATTATTAATTTATTATTATTACCGTGGACCTATCAATTTCCAGTTCCGTAACCGTTGGAGTATAAGGAATATTGTGGAAGTTCGTTATCCTACATGCACGATCAAATAACTCAAAAACGTTAGATCCATGTTCGTTTTATTGTAGGAAGGACTTTGTAGGTTTATCGTACTGGTTAAGATCCATCGCGGATGACATTCCAGACTGCTGGGCTGAAAACCTATGTAGAAGATATTTCCGACAAATCAGAGTAACAATTTATTAATAAATTTAAACTACCGTGGCCGATTGAAACGAATATTATAAAAGGGAAATATATCCGTTTTAATTCGAGAACATTCTTTGATTAAATACTTTCAAGTATTTACATTTTTAAATATGCTTGATTTAAATTTTTTGTGTTCTGTGCATGACTTGCGTGAGCTACTCAAGTGACATGTATTACCCATCTCGTATCTTACAACAATTTCACAATTTAAATCCGCACAAGATTACTTTTTTATTTGAGCATATTTTGAATCGATAGGAACAGGCAATTTGATTATATTTTTCGTGTCTAATCCATTTACAGATCAAACGTTCGGTGTACAGTATTGCATATAGCGTACACAGCCATACTACATATTAATAAATTATGTATATATTCTTTTGTTTAACATGGAGGCTATTCTTGCATTCCAGGTCACTGCTTTCATGATTTTAGGTGTCGCAGTTATTAGTCTAGTAGATCTTGAGGAAAAAATTAACCCATTGAATTCAAGTTAAATATCGATCAGCATAAACTAAATTCCTACAGAAAAACCTAGACTTATACGGGCTTGGTATATTTGGGTTCACATTAGTTAACCCATATACGTGCAAAAGCCCCGCCAAATTTGTAGCTGGCATTCACATCAATACAACTCTTTCGCCATAAATATCCTATATGTAAAGTCAGAAATAATATGCTTCGTTATTGAATGCTGATATGCAATCAACTTAGAATGTGAATATATTCCGAAAAAGCCAAAATAAACTGAAATACTTGTCTTCTTGGCTTCCCGCTTTATGCAATAAATGAAAGGGAATAATTTTCCATATTTTGAGTTTAATGTAAATAACTAGTTTTATTAATTAATCGTGACAGTAGTTAGGAGCTGGAGTAACAAACTTGTACTCACAAACAAAGACTGCACACCAAAAAACAAAGAAAAAATCTCAAACTTGCATGAACGAACAATATAAAAATTTGAAAGCATATAATCGAAGTATGTTCCAAAAATTAATAATATAGTTTTTTTAAAATATCCTATATACAATATTTGAGGGCCGTCTAGTGGAAAATTTTAATGTAAAAAAATAAATTATTAATGTACTTTTATATGTATGATAATTGACTTCCACAATGTTATTTAAAGGTGTGTGACTAAATAAATGTTCTTTCCCGATAATGAAAACGGTAGAAATTAAAAAAACGAGTAATAAAAATGCTTTTAATAGCTTTATAACAGTGCCGCGTATAAACAAAGAAATTTTCAATAGCTTTGTTAAAACCAATTAGAATAAAAAATACGAGAAGAATCTGGATAATATTTCTTTCTTACGAGTATCTGGCGGACCTATATTTGCAAGGCTTGCAAGTTAGAAAGACACCAATGGCTTGTGATTAAAAGCAACGATGGCAAAGCTCAAGATAGCGAGTGGAAAAATCTCATCATCGTCTTCTGTTTTGTTTCCGTTGGAGTAGCTAAAATGGAATAATAATCGTTAGACGATAAATTAGGCCACACAATTAAACTGTTGTAAGCATTAGCTATGAGGATGATTGCTGGTTATTCTCTGAGTCACTTAGGTGGCACCAAAGTTGGGATAAAATCGAAAAAAGACAACTATCCGTAAAGCTTGTGAAAGGTCTATTGTTATTTATATCGACAATAAAGTGTATTATAGGTGCGAAAGTAAATAGATGCACTGCCAGTCAGTGTTCCGGTTTAAGAATTTGTTAAAGGGGCACGGCTTAATCACCGTTTTAAACTTCGGTTTAGTTTGGGTTTTTTTGCTGATCGAGCGTTGAAAATACCCGTGACTGGAAAATAAGTAGACTTTATTATAGATGTTAAAGGGTATGATTGAATTGAACTAAAGAGTTACAACTGTGATTAGGATCAAATTACTGGGATGTAAGTAATTTGACAGCTGAGGGCAAGTTTGAAGTTTTGAACAGAGAAAATAACTTGTAAATGTAGATTTAATCCCATAGATAGAAGATTCGTGTGCAGAAAGCGCTGTTGATTTTTCAAACAATGAGGGAATAAACACTTCTGAAATCTACAAACGATTTAATCAATGGCAAAAGAGAAGACCGAGGTGAGTTTGCGTAACATTCACTGGCAGAAATTATGAGGAGAGAACGTAAGTTTGAAAATAGTGAGTCTCAGAGTAGGGTTTTGCGTCTTAAATCAGACCAAACGGGCTTATTTGAAGTATTTTGATGAGACTTGGTTCGGATACTGGAAGAAGTAAGTGAATTAGAAAATGAGATGCCAAAGTGTTTGACCGAAATAACTCCCTCAAAATAAAGGAAAAAGTTTTTCAGTCGGAAAAGGAGTAGTATAGTCGTAACTAAGTTTCATTATGCGAGTCTTGTTAGTGGCTAAGATTAAGACCTTTTTTGATAAAATGAGAGTGCAGCGAAGAATGTAGCTGAGCAATAGGTGATGCAGAAGGGCTGAGCGTAACTGGACTACTGAATACTACTGCCATATCATCGGCATATAGAAACATTTGTTTGTGCAAGTTCTGGATTGAAAAATATAGAGCCAAATATTGATCCATAGGAAACTTCAGAATAGTTAATTTTTGGTTTGGAATGATCATTTCCAAATTTTACGGTCATGATTCGATTTCACAGGTAGAAATTCATAAGGTTAAAGACAGTATTGCGTATATTGTTACTGAGTAAGGCAGATTAAATCGACGAAAATGAGATTAAATTGATGGCTTTGTCGATATTTATAAAAAGAAGAGCGCTTTCTAATCATTTGCAGATAGAGGAATAGTCGTTATTAAGGACACTAGTTGAATTTGTGGAAAAAATGCTTCCATTCCGAAAGTCAAGTTTATTGTCATGTAGAGAGAAAATACCTTGTAACTTAACAAAGGTGTGCATTGTGTTATATATGATCCAGTCAAATTTTTTAATGACCATTTGTACAATAGATATTGGACGGTGATTCTTTAATAAGGAGATTAATGCCACTTTTTAAACTAGAAGGGATCCTAGACAATTTTTGGAGCACAGAATGAAGTGAGTCAAATCTAGGAACGCAATCGCACTAACAGTGACACCATAGTGATTAAACTTGTATTTGGATTTTTTGTCATTGAATGTTTGTACGACCAAGGCCGACGAGACATGGAGTCAATGCAAACTCTCGGTGTTCATGTTATTGATCATCTCAGTAGATGAAGTTGATATTGTGTAGAAATTTACAAGATATCCCAGATAGTCACCCATGTTGCTGAATTCATACAAAACAGAGAAGGTTATTTTTGTTTTTTTGGAGTTGTAGAAATATTGTCTTTTGATGATTGAAAATTTATTACTGAAATCAATGTTCAAAACAGAGCGCTTTCCTGACGATAATTCGTTTAATATGATCATCAATACGTCGAAGTGCAAGAGCGCGGGCTTTTAACAAGGTATGTGTTCCTAAATTACGTGACATTTTGTGGCGCGACTTGAATTTATTGCTTGTCTTGTTTGCCGTACATATGTTTTTGACAGAAGTCGCATGAGTTAAGTTAGAAGATAAGGCGTCATGGGTCTGGAAAAAGAAAAAGATATATAGTCGGGCATTATTAATTCTCTGCAAACGAGGGCATCATAGAGTCCTCTAAACTCATCACAATCAGTGAAACACCTAGATGTTTGTATTATATCTCTTGGGGCCAAAGATAAGAGTGGATAAAATAGATACCTAGCAGTGGCCTAAATTAGGGAAAATCTACTGGTTTTTGATATATGTCACATTTTTGTTGAAAAAGACGCAGTCGAGTTTAGTCTTACAAAAAGTAGGAAAGTGCACAAATTATTTCAGCAAGTTTTAGGTAAAATCCGTAGCTACACTGGTTTTTCTGATGCTAATTTAGGCCAATTGCTACGTCGGTGATTGAGGCCTCCCATGACGTTGTAATATGTAAGAATGTTGGGCCCGTTGAATGTCATCAACGATTGAAGGATATTAAGGCTAACAGGAAACGCAAAAACGTAGAACTTGGTCCAGTATTATTAGCAAAAAGGAAAAGAATTTTAGTCGAAGTAAGTTTGAGGTAACTAAGCGTTTTGTCACGTATACAACAAACCCACCTTCTTGGTCAGAAGCCTCTGTATAATGTACCGTCCTATTATTCCACATTCTTTGACCAAATATATAGTGGTTAAAGTGCGTAATACCGGCTCCTACTGATGAGTCGCCAGTAAGCACGAAACGAATGTGCATGAGATTATACTTTCCGCTCATGCTGCCTTTGGTTTATCCTTCTGGTCACAACTGAAATAATTTGTTACTATGTTCGCAACACCTAATACATACTTGCATATCAGAGGCTATCTTATCTTTTGAAATTTGAAATGCGGGGGCCAAATAATTTGCCTGTGTTTATTGTGGGTTCAAAAGCAAACTCTTTTGTAACTCTTCTAAAGAAATTATTGGCTTGGCGCAACGCATGTGGCCACAAGGTGGACATATAAGAGTTACGAGACAAAGCCGCTAGGAACACCGAGGTATCAGCCAACTCTTGATAAAGTTATGCGTGGCCGGTTTACAGTGTTAGCAGCTAACCGGTTAAGATTATTGCAGTAAATTGCAGAATCAGATTCATAGCGATAGAATTTCAGAAATAATATCCATGAACAATAGACTTGGCAAAAATCGTCCATATTCACGCAAGGAAATTGGTTTTAAGTGGTTCTTATGTGATTTATACACGAGACAACGAAGATCGAATATGCCTTTGGAATTACGGGTAAGAGTACTTTGGCGGTTATAATAGGTCGAGACACACACTTTCATTAAAACGATAATGGAATTTATCGCGGATTAATATGGATAGCCTAGTTTGTTAAATGATATACATGCAAGGGGTAGGAAGTGTGCAAGTTGTCAAACGTACAAGGTTTAGTGCCATGCCAAGAACGGGGGAAATATCAAATTAATACATGTTGTTCGTTTCATGCATGTGCACGTTGACATAGTGAAAATGCCCAAAGTTTACGAACAAAAGTTCTTGATAAATGTGATAAATAGGTACGGTCGTCAATTCAAGGTGGCGAACCTTTGAGACATGAGTGTACAGAATGTCTATTTCAAGTTTCTACCAAATTGTGTTTCACGAGAGAGTGTACAGGTGTTGAGGCCCCTAACCTATTGGTGTTAGTAAGCCCCCTAGATGCCAGTTCGCTAGAAGTCCTAACATTCACAGTAGAGTCTGTTTTGCCTACATTGTTATCTGTGTCAATAAGATTTAAGTCCATTAGGTCCTGCCCTAAATGAAATACATCTTCTAATTTAATATCGGCATTCATGATCAAGAATTATGATACTTAAATTGACACTTACTTGTGGCGCTTTGAAGGTGAAAGTTGGAAAGCTATATCTTCAGCAATAATCTGCTTTGATGTGTACGTGACCCACAATAATAAATAAATTACCTGTTCCAAGACTCCTCCTCAGTGTTTTATTATATCAGAACACAAGGCAAGTGTCGAAAGATGTTTATTGTGCAATGTTGTAATCGTTTATTATGGAGAGAAATGTTAAAAATGCAGCAAACGAAAATCTACAACCAGCTCGGAAGCACGATACTCAAAAACTGAAAATAGCGCACAATTATAAAAATCAAGTCTTTAAACAAAGAATGTTCTGGAAAATAAAAAGAAGAAATTCTTTTTAAATAAAGTTGTTACAATCAGCTATGGTGGTTTAAATTTATCATTCAAGGTCATTTTATAAAAGGCGGAGGATTCAACATCCTCTACACAGGTAGGGGTCACCAGTGATCCTTGTAGTCTATTCATGTTGAAGCGTTGCACTAATTTACTGAATTCTATGGGAATAGACGTACTGCATATTAGTGCGCAAATTACTCGAGCAAATAGTATGTTTGACAAACTACATTAGGAACTGAAGGCCGCATATTTGTGCACCAATGGAACAATCTGGATTCACGATTTACGAATAGTTGGGAAAGCAATATTAAAGAGCTAAACCATATTTATAAGTTCTGACGTCGTGAAAAATTTCTCTGAGCAAGCGATCAGAACAAGACGCACCGATAAAATTAAACAATTTAATCATCACGACATAAAACCGGACGAATGCTCTGCCACCATCTTCAAATGATAACGTCTATTTCTGGACATGTATTATTAGATGGTGTTATGTATGGAGGCGGCAATTCCTCCGACAAATGTAAATAAACACGGCCAATCAATAATTGTTTAACTATATATATATCTTCAATTCAAAACCTCTTACCCAGTTAGCGTGATATCTAATGATAGAGGATGACAAATTGGAGCTTCAAGACTAAAGCTAAACCAAATAAGCTTCCCATGTAAGAAAGACTAAGCAAAACATAGGTTAGTATCGACTTGATAATTAAGTGCAGGGAATGAAAAATAGACTCTGTATGTAGAGTTACGGAATCCAAAGAAAATGTATCTCGGTTCGAGCTCCGTCGTTGACATAATTCTGTAAGTTCTTGAAAAAAGTCCTAATAAGAACGAAACTGGTCCACTAGATGAATTTCTTTTGCTGCATTATACATTGCTTAGTTCATACTGACACATGATTATATAATAGGAAATGTGTGTATATAAAGCACGTAAACTTGGATAAAATAATAATGACCACAGGCACCATCAGTTATCGTTTAAGTGTGTAAATCGTCAATTTGTTAATACTTCCAAAGGTACTGCGACATTTGTTTCACGATAACAGTTTTCAGATGGATAATTGGAGCATTATGTTTAAATGGATGCAACAAATTCCACATGAAGCAAATGTAAACCAAAATAGAATTTACGTGCAAATTAGGTTTAATGTACGCTAGGATGGTACAGTGTACTGGGTCTCAGATACCGAAGCAGATTTGGCTAGTTCGGGATGCGTCCACGATAAAATTCTAGACAGTATCAAAAAAGTTCACAATAAACAGAAAACTATTCTACTGGATGAATTTCCTTCGATAATGTGTACAACACACTCCGCTGCTAAGTAATCCAAATGCTGTGCTTCTACAAGTTGATGGTTAAAAATTCCCGTTGAGCTTCTTGCGACTTAAGTTCATACCTATTGTTCTGCTGAATGCATTAGCCACCAATTTAGCCCTACCAAAATTATGATAGAGTTAGATCTAATTTTGCTAGCTGAATTATTTGTGATGTAACTCTGCAAGTTTAGTTTAAGCACGCGATTTAACTGGAGAATAACTACAAAAGGTTTGTGATCCGTGAAATTTTTTAAGAGAATTCCATCCAAATAGTACTCAAAGATTATTTCAGCAATACAAGTTGCGAGAAAATCTTATAACCGTGTCATACGGCTTTCAACATTCTAGAAGCTTTTGAATGAAAACCTCACTTAAATTGAATGTTGCATATACTCTGTGTAGTAGCACGTTAAGTTTTACTAAATTGGAGTCATCTCTGACCAGCTCAAACGTTTTAGCTTATTACACATTCGTTAACGTGGAGATTACATTCTGTGTGTACTTAGATTTTTGGATTAGTTACTTGATTTCTTTGCTTAAATGAATTCAAGTAGACCCCTTTCCAGATGTCACACTGCGGTGAGTGATATTAAACCTTCCCCTAATAATATTTTTTATTATACCTTTCAAAGTTCAAAAACTTTATAAATCTCATATCACAAAATATCTTAACGCGAATTATTATGATATGACTAAAGATATGAAACTCTCTTTGTAACCGAGTTTTATCAACGAGCATTCCTACAAAAACTTTTTTGGCCAAGGTCAGATTTTAAAACCACCACTACTGGAGAAATAAAATTTAAATTAAATATAAGAAAAATTTCTTCATCTTGCAGTTGCTAAACCTCTTTTACAGTGACTAGTTGCTTTCATGGCGCCAATGGATATGCCTGGGAAAAATCATATTTTGTATACACATTCCCGTTTGTGCTCTGCATCTATTAAACAATCACTGACTACGCGTCTATATCTAATTTCACATCTTTATATGGTATTGACTATGTCATTAACTCCTACTTGCCGGGGTATAGAGACTAATTTTACCACATTAGTGCCAGTCCCTGATTAATTAAAACCATCAGTAGACCTAGTCTTAGAATTTAAGATAAAAATTAAGCTACTTTAAACGATCATACCATTTATGCCGTATTTAACATCGTTTTCCAAAACAGTCCGCCCGTAAAAAGACCTCTTTTTTTGTTTTAGGGACGATACATTAATTCTTCTAAATTTTTATCGATGTACCTTCTGCGGCCTAATAATAATAATTAATTTCAGGTCAGTCTATTCCTTCCTTATTTGACATGCTCACTTAATTTTCCGTGCAAATTAAATACATCCAATCTATTCAACTCGACCCGAATGACGAGTTTCTTTTATTTTATACGACAGCATACTAATCGAAATCTCCTTTCAAGAGAAATATCGCTACTTTACCGTTAGTTGGAATAACTTACGGGTTGCTGAAGTTTTCTATTACAAGTTTTTCAAATACGTTAGTACATCATTTTTGGAAGGAATATAACCTGTGGAAGCACGACCTTGACACCAACTCTTACAAGCTTTTACAGGAGAGATGGTTTTCTCTTCCGGTCTCGTACTAACTTTTATCTTATACACTCCGAAACGAAAGCATAATTATCCCTTTCTCAGACATTTACAAGCTATCAATTTTCCAGACCTTGTATACGTCCCTTACGCGAAACACTTACTCTTTTGCTTGCGTGTCAATCTCTTTGCTTGAAACGAGCATACATGTATACTTTTTTTCCCGTTAAAATACGACTATGAAGCATTCGAGGCAAATGTTCTATAATGTTGCCAAATGGGCTGCATCAGAAGTGATTCTATTGTTACTGTATGTATTTCGTATTCTCGTTGTCGGAAAATACCAATGGAGAATAACATAAATTGATCTAAAGTTTTGCTTATCCTTTGTCCATGTGCTTTTCTGCATGATAGAGTAACAGAATGATGTATTCTGTAGTAGACTAGGGACCAGCGTGGTTACCATTGTTTTATACAATGTCTTACTTCTTCTATTCCTATTTATAACCTGGTTTCTATTTAAATATATGTACGTACACTTCGAAGAAAAATAGGTAAATTTGATTCAGAAAGGTTAAACAGTGGATTACTCTCAGTTAAGGAATATCATAGAATTTCATACGTGAACATAGCATTTTAAACCGCTATAGATAAATTTAGTTTTTAAGTTTATTAAATTATTTTTTACATTAATGTGTCTGAGATGCTCCAGTAAAATCGAAATAGAAAACCTGTAAGTGTCATCGACGAAGGTAAATTTCTCAACATCCTCTGGTAGATTCTTGACATTCTTATATTGAAATGTTAGATATTTGGCTCAGTGCTGCCCTTTTTGTTGTGGATTTGCCCGCATTTTTTCTTGTGCGACGCAATTGATAGCACTCGTAGTTCGGTGAAATCTTGAATACTGTACATTTTCATTGGCCTTGATTGATGGATTCTTATTTGTCCTTTCTTTTTTAAGCCTTCCATCAGCTGTTTGTCAAAAATTGACGTTAGAGCAAGATTTTCCACCCTTTTTATTCCGATATTTCGAGACCTTATTTCTAGTCTCCTCTTCAAGGTTGACACAATACGCACAGGGTTAAACAACCTGTGGCAAATGTAGTATCCTCAGTCAAGACAGATTTATTTATTTTCATTTATTTCCTAAACGAATTTTTATTGTTTGCCATAATATCCAGTCTTCATGCCTAATCTCTAATACTCAAATGTATAAGCAACCTTATCCATGTCACCCTTCTCCGCACACAACAACCTACATACACATACCTTTACTCCACTTCAGTGTCATTTAAAGAATATCTATAGGCAAACATTATGGATAAACATACACGTTCATCAATGATGTCTCTATTTTTAATAGCTGAACCGGACGCGTATATGAATCAACAAACTTTTTGATTTCAATATTGCAGTAATCCTCAAATAACCTAGTTTACCTAATCCAATCCTGTTTGCAAAAGTTTATAGAAAGAGATCGAATACGGAGCCTACACTAACGAATCGTATCTCACCAAAACACAAATTTAGATTATATCCTGTATAAGTTTATTTTTCCATTTAAATATCTGTGTCAAACCCATGTTCATATATATATATATATATATATATATATATATATATATATATATATATAGAAAGAGAGAGAGAGGGGAGGAGAAAGGCCTAAATATACATAGACATAAAAATAGATATTTAAAATTTTAACCAATGGGTTTTGCCGGATATAATTTATTCAGTGAGGGACTCACATTGTTGCTTGTATGATATTCATATTATATATGGTGTATAAACGTATATATATGTGATGGATATATAGATATTTATAAAAGATGTGGGAAGAACCCACATGGTTGCTTATATTCTTATCTATATATGTATAAGATGTAGCGTGTAGACATATATATAAATGGTTATTTTATAAGATGTGGGTATATATAAGTATGAATAAATAAATAATTATATTCAAATAAAATGAAAAAATGTTTTTTCTAATATATATATATATATATATATATATATATATATATATATATATATATAAGTAAATGGGTTTGACACAGATATTTAAATGGAAAAATAAATGTATAAGTCTAAATCTGTATTTGGTTGAGATACGATTCGGTAGTTTAGGCTCCGTATTCGATCTCTTTCTATAAGCTTTTGCAAACAGGATGGAATTAGGTAAACTGGGGTATTTGAGGATTACTGCAATATTGAAATCAAGAAGTTTGTTGATTCTTAATCGCGTCCGGTACAGCAGTTAAAAATAGAGACATCATGGATGAGCGTGTATGTTAATCCATAACGTTTGCCTGTAGTTATTTTATAAATGTCACTTTAGAGGAGTACACATATGTTGTTGTGTGCGGAGAATGGTGACATAGATAAGTTTGCGTATATATTTGAGTATTAGAGATTAGGCATGCAGACTGGATATTAGAGCAAACAATAAAAATTCGTTTAGGAAATAAATAAATATAAGTAAATCTGTCTTGAATGAGGATACTACATTTGCCACAAGTTGTTTTTTCCTATGCGTATTGTGTCAACCTTGAAAAGGAGACTAGAAATAAGGTCTCGAAATTTCGGAACAAAAAGAGTGGAAAATCTTGCTCTAGCGTTATTTTTATACAAGCAGCTGATGTAAAGCTTAAAAAAGAAAGGACAAATGAGAAACCATCAATCAAGGCCAATAATCGAAGAACCTGAAATTGTACAGTATCCTAATATTATTTACTGGCATCCAGATCTATGTAAAAGATAATTTAATAAACTTAATAACTAAATTTAGCTATATGGCTGTAATATTCTATGATCACGTAAACGATTCTACGATATTCCTAAAATAAAATAATTCATTGTGATGAAATGCTGAGATAAATTTTCCTGTTTTAGTTGAAGAAGCTATCATATCCAAACTAAATCAAAGTAGGTGAAAGATCGGTGGTGTCTAAATTTGGGAGGTTCAAATAGAGTTTACTGCACGCATGATTCGAATTTGCAGGTGCAAGACGCTTTCTCAGTACACCATACCAGAAGATATTTTCGACAAATGATGAATCAATTACCGGTTATACTAAATTATTAGTTTGACTAGACAAGCGATTAAAAACTCCAACGCTTTAGGCCAAAGTCTACTAATTCTGTTGGATACGTGGGAGGACTACTTTACATTATTCCCAGAGACAATTTTACAGTTAATAAATTATCAAGGAAAAGCAAATTTGGCCAAAAAGTTTTAAAAACAGGATTTTTAAAAGCATGAAATTTATGGAGTTAGCAAGAACAAGAGTCTAATTATGGGGACTTTGAGGTTAATATGTAAAGAGTTTACCGAAGATTTTAAGAGATCTAATATTGAATAATTCATTTCTCAGAGAGCAAAAATTTCTATATCGTAGTTAGTAAAATTTATTTCAGAATGTAACGTTAAATAGAAGCATAAAACTAAAAAGCGGAATAAGGTTTTGATACATGGTAAATAATCCTGATTGTAGTTCAATTAATGCACTTGATACAATATTAGCATTTAGATTTTATACGTGGTAGAAGAAACCCAGGGTCTATTTTTCATTTGTGAAGGGATATTTAAATTTCGTTTTGAGCTTGGCACTAGTACATACCATGCCAAACGGAAGCAAAACCAGCGTTTTCAACTTAACTCCATATGTAATATATGCGCTATGGTCAGGTCCCTAAGTAGCTAGGCTTAAAAACGTCTAATTATACTGGCCTATTTATGACAGGTTAGTAATTATTTAGTGAAAATTTATAAGGTCATAAGAGTACACATATTCAATAAGTGTACGCACAATATTAATTCAAAAGCTGTATGAAATGAGGAACTTACCATTGATAATCAAAATCATGCTAGGTTTCAATCGGTATTTATGTCAAAGTATGTTTACATAAATAATATTTTGGTTTGAGGCGTATATAACTTTTACAACTAAAATGAGTTATATTATTTATTAAATAATTTTTGCTCTGTTTGTAGTCAGATCTAGTAAAACGTTAGTTCGAATACGACCTGAAAGATAAAAAAAATTAAGCATGAACGGAAACTATAATCTTATGTGATCATTTGTTTAGTGTTAACTAGCGACTCATCAGTAGGAGACGGTATTACGCCCTATATACACTATATATTTGGGTGAGGAATGTGGGACCTATTCGGAAACGATACTGTTGGTATCAGGTATTGACCTAACAGTTGAGGAGGGGTTTCGAGACAAAGAAGCACCTGGTTCAAATCTAAAGCTCAAAAGTTCGGACAATTACTGATTTAAGAATAATTGATTGCGCGGGGTTGGTAACAGTTCTTTAAATCAAGTTTGCCAGCTTGAATTAAACACTAATCCTATTGTATTTAACCAGTCGTCGAACAACATAACAAAACTACCACCAGCCGCAACGCACTGAAGCGTTTCGACCTTCCATGATTATCATCAAAGTACGACGGCAAACTGACTATCGAGTATCAAACCGCATTGAATATATATGGAAATCAAAGTTAGATATGCTGCTCTCACCACTAACAATCTCGCATACATTGAACTTTACTGGAAATGTCGGCTGCACAATTTCTATGCCGTCACGAACATTAACTGTTTTTAGCTTTCGCCACATATACATATATAGGCAATACAATTTAACGATAGAGGTGAGAGCCGCATATCTAACTACTGATTTGTTATTAATAAGTACAAAACTGGTGTAATTGACGAATCACATTTGTTATTTTATGCCATGTTCAGGTTATGCGGATCACACATCTTTAATCAAATTCTTCCATTATGAATCAATATATATATATATATATATATATATATATATATATATATATATATTGTGATGATAACTGTACTATACAAAGAGTTATGAACTAGCACAGTAAAATTCACGATGGTAGTATATCAATAATGTTAAACGACAATTTGAGTTATGTGGTAAATTGCGGCTATTTCTTTAATTACAGAATAGGTGCATTTCTGACGAAAGAAGCCAAAAAATTGATCTTGGAATGTTGAAAATGTCAATTTTGTATGTAAAAATTTCATGGATGCAAAAGTTTGTTTTATTATATCATTGTTTTATGGTCGATGGCTATTAAATGTTTAAATCTAATAATTGGCACAGTCTTAAAACAGTGCAAATGTTAATTTCTAGACACTGTCTATAGATATTTGACAAGTATCTACAAAATCCTGTGCAGTCCTAACACTTACTCCTGGACTTCACTTAGCAAGACCATCTGTGATAACAGAAAATGGTGCGTATGCGTTTTGTGGATGCGTGAATACAGGTATTCTGGGCCAATTGTAAAAGTATGCCTCTGGCGGCATACCAATTACGAACAAGAATAATCTTACTATTATTTACTGAGCAGATAATGTTAGCATCCTCGACGGGGAGGCCAACATAATAAAAATTACTCTAAATACAAATTATCTATCACAATTAAGAATGAGCGATCTGGTGTTTGTAAATCGCTGACTGATAACTAAAAATAATAGGCAAGTTACGATTGCATACTACATCGTAAAGCTCACAGTAGAAAGGAGGTTGCCATACCTGTCGAGATCCATGGTGACACTAGATGGATCAGATTTACCCGAAACACTTAAATTAATCAGTTTTGATTCAGTTCTGGTTGTCAAATGATACAACCATTTTTTAATCGCTCGTCTGCTCCACTAAGTTCCAAGTACAGGGTCTTCATTTTAAGTATACCGTTAATCGGTTTTTTACGCCACGAAGACTTTATTAATAACAAGCTGTAATTGCGAATATAGTGATAGCTCTGGAAATTGATGCATTTGCTCGATTGTCAGAAAGCATCAGAAAGCATTAATCAAGAACAAAAGTTAACTTCTGACCAGTTCAATTAAATTACACTTTGGTGTATCGTTACCAACAAATCGTGTTACAAAACGTTGATTTCCTTCGAGGGATGTTGTTTGGGAGGGTCAATTACACAAACTGCTTGCAAACTACCGATTTGACCTCGTTAAAGAGCTGGCAAAGCTGAAGGGTATCGATCACTGGAAAATGCCTTATTTTACCTCCAGTAACCTAAATATTTTAATGTCAAAAGATCTGTGGTAATCAAGTAGCAAATAGAGTACAGTCGAAATCCTTGATTATTTCATGACAAATGTTGTAACAGAGATCTTAATCCGCTAATTTACGTATATTTGTGTATAGAGATCATATATAAACTTCAATATCAACTTTTAATATGTTAATAAACTGAAAATGTTAAAGTTAACCAATTTTTGATTAATTTGGTTTTTTCTGCCTATTATGCAAATTTGATTACTGATTAATTTGACGATAAAAGTAAATTGACATTGAAGAAACGTTAAATAACATCAATCTATTCAATCAAAATTAATTGGAATTTCGGAGCATTATGATCAGGGTATCTCATATCTTAATTATGGTATCAGGTAAACAATGGATGCAAACACCTCGTGTCACACCACAAGAAAAAGTTAATAAATCTATTCTGTACCGTGCAAAATGTTTCTTACAAATCTTATTACATATCTTAAAATTTTATAAAGGTATAAAAAAGACTACATTTTCCCATTAAAGAAAAACATTTGCTGGAGTTGGAGGTGTTTAGATGTAGTTGCAAATCTCAATTTTGGTGAAATAAGTCTTATCTTAAAATCCATTGTGTTGGTACCACGTACCGATTCGGCAACTTTAGTGTTGGTATCATTTACCTATTTGGCACCCATAGTGTTTGTATCAGATACCGACTCAAACACCATAGTGTTGATACACTTTACAGGATCGGAATATATTGAGCTGGCTTTGAATTCGCATTGTGGAAGACTGTGAAATTAGCTCTACTACTGCAGGTTTACATATTTTTATAGTAGATTGACCTTTCCTATTGTCCCACATTCCTAATCAAAATATATAGCGGGTATAGATCATAATACCGGCTCCTACTGATGAATCGCCAGTAAGCACGAAAGGAATGTGTGTATGGGATACGTTTCGTTCATACCCTCTTTGGTTTATCCTTCTAGTCATATTTGAAATAATACACAATTGCCTTTATATTAACTATTAGCAACGAACATTAACCAGCGGAAACATTTTTGCTTGCTATACGCCCATGAGTAACAATTCTTCTATATACATGCTGGTAACAGTTTTTCAATGGTCGGTCAGTGAGCGTAAAATTGGACACGGGCTCCTCCAAATTAATGTATTGCCCATAACTTGGCGATTACAAGAGATGCAGACTACACCAACTCGTTTATATCAAGCATCTGGTGCTGCGATTATTTATGTAAATCAATGAAATTCTGCATTATTACTACACGATGATATAAATTTTTGAGAACTCAATGTGATTAATTTGGTGAATCTCAACTTATACCAACAGCCTTGTTACAAATCCTGACTTGATTATCTGTACATTAAATTTGATAAGCTATTCACCTTCAAATATGTCTACCTATAAACCATGTCTGTTAACATAATGCTACAAGTACTACAAAAATAATAAATAAATAGAAGTTGTCACTTAAAGATGTTATTAAAGTAACTTTCGCGTAGCATGTACGTTTGTCGCCGTTGCGGTGAAATTTCGTGAAACTGGTGTACTTGCGTCTATATTTCACAATGACTGATTGCAATCATTGCATTCAATTCCCAAAATTAACGTTCATAATACAGAAGTACTAATAGTTTGAGGTAAAAAAACCACCTACTGATGCGGTTACAGTAGGCACAGAAATGCAGACGCCAACAAGTTAAATCCATTCGTGTATGCCGATTTACACACATAATCCTGGTGTCCATAAAATAAGTTTGATTCTAAATACTTCAAGCCTACATGTCTCACACACTTCTGTCTAATTTTCGTAACAAATATTATATAAATTGTATTCTGTTTTAAATGCCAAGCTACAAGATGAACCAAATGATAAAAACGGAAACGAGAATAATGACGTTCCAGGTTCGTTGTCAGGATGGAACACAACAACATCAAATTTGGCAAGTCTTGCATTACTGATTGGACAACAGCGGAATCAACCAGGTCATGGAAAACGTACCACTGGACAACAAGGAACTGGCGCTGGCACAACTACTCGACTAACGCGCGACTTCCTTACAAGGCATTTGCCCCGCCGAAAGGAGTTTAAATTTCGCCACTTCGATGACTATAGACAGCACCTTATTCAGTACTCTAGCGAATTCTGTTCTGCTCCAAGTCACGTAAGTAACACTACTTGCGTACATTCAATATGATTTCTGCTTTAGTCTTGTTTAAAATCACGTGTCTCATTTTGATATATTATATGATGTATATTTTAAATTTCAAACTATTTTCCTATTGTACAGTTAATTTATTAAAATTTATCAAGTAATCATGCAAAAATCAACAGTGTTCAGAAATGACAATTCTGGACTATACCAAAATGTATGCTTCGGTAACGAACATTTTGGCAATATTTCATCTTAAAGCAACTTTCAACCGGAATATATCAATATTGCGAGTCATTTATGAGACCGAATTCTTGGGACCACCTTGTGAAAACGGAGGACTCAATTTCTGCTCATTTCTCCAAACGTACTTGTCCTGTTAAATCAACTACTCTGAAGACGCACTTCTTTTAAATTTGTTAATTAAACACAATGTAATAACTTATGAATTGTTGTAGATAGATCTTCATTTTGTTTGAACAGTTTGTAAAACCGATACCTACACTTGGCTTTATTTAGGTCAATGTCTGTTATGCACTACGAGACATTTACGCAGAACAAAATTTACAAATCAACCAGTTATAGTCAGCTGCGTTTTGATGTGCCATTTAGTCATATTTAGTTTAGAACCGCCGAATGCATCGGCTTGGATGCAATCTTTGAAAGTTTTTTTCGTCCCTTGCTCGCAATGTCACTGTTAATTTGAATGAAATAATAACTTGGCCCTTGCATTACCCAACAATGTGTTTGCATCCTCTGTCATTAATTTGATTCTTACTATTTCGGCTGTAACTTTCGACAGCCTTTTCAACGGAAATTATGTCCAACAAACAATTTTATAATCAATAGATCCATTTGTTTGTAGGATGTACTTTTCTTTGTAAAAGGCTGCTGAAAGTTGCAGACGAAATTTTTGGAGTCAAATTAAATACAAGTGATGGAAACAGGGGCCAGGTAATTAATCTATTCCCTGTCGGGCAAAACGTGTCTTCCAAATTTCAATAAATGTCTGAAATTTTTGGAAAAGTAAACCAGTGTTTTCGTGAACAGCTTCATCTGTAAAATATAACGGTCCTTACTTGATAACACACGGCATCCTTACTATAACCTATACGCTAACGTGGCTGTCAATCTGCAGATATCTTTTCAGAAAGAAAATCCGATATATACGAATTTTCAGTTCTGGCTTATAGACTTAAGCTTCACTGGAACGCATTGCACAAGAGGCCATAACCTCCAGTCTTTTGGTGTATGCAAATATGTATTTTATCGTTGTGTCCACTTCTTTTAATTAAATCAAATAAAGGTGTTAACGGTCAACTTATATCATATTAGCTCTAACCACAAAGTATATCGATATTAAATTTCTAGTAATGTTGCAATAAAATTTTTACTGTTACCAGCGTGAGGAGCTTAAACTGTCCAACGCTAAGCTGGCGAGTGGTATTTTGGGAAACGTCAACAATATTGACTACACAGGGGGTGGTGCTGGCGGAAATGACCTGATTCACCTGCAAAAGCAGACGTTGGTGAATGCAAAATCCGAGACAACCCTCTTAAATAGTTCTGACGCGGTGTGCTCTAATGCCACCGGACTGCGTGCTCTACAGCCGCCAATTCAGACAGCCACAAAGGCTTACCTGAGTGGAGTACTGCCTGTTGCGCAAAAATACAATTTACAAGCACCCAGTTTCATGCAGTGCTCTCAATACTGGTCGACAAGTTCTGAAAACGGACCATTTCAAAATACTAATGTTCAAGCAACTAAGCCAAGTGAGCGTTGTTTTTTAGGGTAGTATCGTTAAATCAGCATTATTTTTCAATTTCTTTATAATTGAACTACCATATTGTTGTGGGCAGTGATGTGATGATTGCACTTGATGTAGTGAACTTAATCATTTTTCAGATATATTTTTATACTTTTAAATGATTATCATCAGATGAAAATCGTTTATTTACTAATCAGCTTTGAAACTGCATAAAATAATATTCCGTCGTTTACCTGCCAAAGGGTATTATTCAAAATATACAAAATTTCCTACTGATTTTAAAGAATTTTTTTAAAAATTGTCCGATGATAGTTTATTTTTTCTGTAATAAAATCAGTGGCATAATTTTCCAGTTTAGTAAGCTAATTGTTACAATTAGTTCAAAATTTTCGAAAGGCCTAAAGTTCATAGTGGCACCTACAAAACTGTAAACACGACTATAAATATGAATATTGTCAAATTGCATTTCAACACAATGTTTTTAAAATACCATTTCTTCTTTAGTCTGAATTTAAGAACAAAGCTACAATATTTACAATAGAAATTTCATTTGGTTTAGCTTCGTTAAATATGTCGAAATGACAGGTAGGCAGTAGAAGGCATGCGGATCTGCCCAACAAATTCTTTCCCGAGGAAATCTGGAGTGAGTAAATGCTAAAAAGCTCATTTACCACAATAAGGGACAGTTACTGCGAGGCAATTTTTCGCTCAAACGACTATATGAAAAATGACTTCTACTTTGATGCATTACTGAAAGTGGTATTTTAAGTTCATCTTACTCAAAATAGGTAATTTCAGATCTCGGATAATGCACTTTACAATTAAATTAATCATATTGCCGCTGCATTTAGAGACTCTTTATGCAAATCCATGTGAAAGAAAGTTGACTTTGCCTTTCACGTAGTATTGTTTACTTGCGTATTACGTATGATTAGTCACAGGAGGCGATTATATATATATATATATATATATATATATATAACACAGTATATTTCTAATAAGGAAGAAAAAAACATTAATAAATTAGTGGATATTGGCCATTTATGTCGAGATCACTAAACTTCACTTTACAATTTTTCATTTATATACATCCTCGGTTTTCATTTGATTATGTGTGTGGCAGATAGCCTGACACGTGTTGACTTCTATTTCTTGTTTGAGCTGATTAGTAATTGCATATGTGTATGTGCCTAGGTGTGTGTGCCTGTTTACGTGAACGGGTCTTTCTCACTGTATTGCAAAGTGATGTCTGAGATCTGGTCATTCTTATATTGATGGATTTAGATTTAACCAATTTTTCACATTATTGCCATTTGTGTACGAATGTGTTTTCCCGAGAGTTATCGTTCGTTTCGCCTTACTTCTCAATTTTGTTCTGTCCACTTAGTAACAGCACAGGGTGTGTGGATTGCAATGTTGAATATTCATATGAAGAAGAAAAAAGCTACATATACGGTATCACAATCATTGTTAATAGCGACAGAAATTTCAAAACAATATGAGCCTTCATTAATTCAAACGAGCATTGGTTTCACGGGCAGTGCTAACTATTACTATAATTAAGGTTGCGATCTTGTTATAAACACTGGACCCATTTAATACTTCCATTTTTCAGTATAAACTATGAATTGTATAGTGTGGAAATGGCAATTCATTCAGTAGACCGGTTTCGTCCTTATTGGGAACTCATCAGGTACTGGCCAGAATTTGCCGCAGACAGGGCTCGAAGCAGACGTGCCCAGGTTCGAGCTCTGTCCGCGGCAAATTCTGGCCAGTACGTGATGAGTTCCCAATACGGACGAAACCGGTCTACTCGATGAATTTCCTTTTCTACACTATTCAATTCTTAGTTTACACTGACAAATGTAAGTAATTAATGGGTCCGGTGTATATATCATGATCGTAACCTTGATTATAGTAATATGAGTGTTCAACACTGCAATCCGTACACCCTGCGCTGTTATCAAGTGGACAGTACAAAACTGAGGAACAAGGCGAAACGAAACATAACACTCAAGAAAAAACTATTCGTACACATAACAGCCAACAATGCGAAAATTTGGTTAACTCTCAATCCATCAATGCAAGAATGAGTGTATCTCAGACATCACTTTGCAATACAACGAGAAAGAATCATACAATGAGACAGGCACGCACACGCAGACACGTACGCATATGCAATTAATAATCCGCTCAAACACGAAATAAAAGTAAGACCGTGCCAGACTTGTTGACACCCATATAATCAAATGACAACCCACGATGTATATAAATGAAATGTTGTAAAGTGAAATGTAGTAGTCTCGAAATGAATGGCCATTATCCACTATGTTATTAATGTGTATTTCCTTCCTAATAAGGAATGTACTGTGTAATATTCGAGGGCAGTTGACATGTATATATATATATATATATATATATATATATATATATATATACTTATATAATACATTTCTTAGAGCAAATACATTGTATTAATGAATAATTTAGGTCGTAGTTACTTGGCAACATAGTTACAATCGAGCAGTAAATACTACCATAAATTTCCGATTAATACATCGAATAGAAATCAATTATAGCAATAAATTAACGATTGTGCATTTTTTGATAGTTATTCTCGAAATAAATTTGTTTTTTATACACAATAAACATATTCTCAATTATTGAATAATTAATTTCCTACAAATATAATGCGTAAAATTTAAAGACAGACATTAAAAGGAACTTATATATATATATATATATATATATATATATATATATATATATATATGCTCGTTATGCGTGTGTGTGTGTGTGT
Organism: Eudiplozoon nipponicum; assembly: GCA_029291075.1. Taxonomy (NCBI): domain Eukaryota; kingdom Metazoa; phylum Platyhelminthes; class Monogenea; order Mazocraeidea; family Diplozoidae; genus Eudiplozoon; species Eudiplozoon nipponicum. Next base: position 8,875 of record JAQBSW010007541.1, on the reverse strand, counting down.
GTGAAAAGCTTTCTCTGAATGTAATATAAGAATAAATGTCATTATTAACAATAGTTTATTTATTTCGAATCAGTTCAATTTATTTAAAATGATGATCGAAGTGTAAAAGACCCTGGCGTTAGTGCAAAAACGTTATCTGATATTGGCCAGTTCCAGATGAATAATGTGACATACATTTCAGTTAACTTCACGGAAAATATGTAGAGTAGACACTCTGTGATTTTTCAAATGCTGTCTGCTTTGTACATACATGAGATTTTGGTAATGCATTTCTTGTGCTTGTAATTGGTAAACGCCAGAAAATACACGGAATGCTGACCAAAAGCAACCAGAAAACGCGCGCGCATGTATGTATCCAATAAAAGTGAAAAGGATTGCTTTAAAATAATTAATTGATTAACCAAAAACGAACACTTCTTAACGTTTAAAAGTGACCACGAATGGACATTAATGTCATACTATTATATATTTCAATAAATGCAAGAGTAAAAATGCCTAAAAATGACCAATGAATATATATATCCCCATATAATGGGTAAGCCTGATAAGTAGGAACTTTTGAAAGTATCGAACGTTACGTATATTTTACAGACTGCGCATGAATAAATAATCTCGGTTAAGATCAATGAAAAAGGTACGAAATTGCAAGACTGTTTATGGAGTTTCACAATTAGATAATTCTCGTTACGGATTATGTCTCGTTTAGGAAATGCATTGCCAGTAACATGTTTCACGAACGGCCTGGGTTATAGTTAATAGCATTAAGAAAGCAACTGTTTAACCGAATTGTACTCCTGACAGTATGACGTTTTTTTAAACAAGGAGGAATAAGTACGATAAATTTGACAATATTTCTAAAACGCACATGAAGCTTTTTTTAATTAAGCGTGCACTACTAGCCTTTACAACGGTATTAAAGATAGAGTATTTATTCATTCTTATAAATGCAACAGCAATCAGTTTACCAAAGAACCAATTTCTCATCATTTTCCATTATAATAGAAGTAGTCTTAATTTCATTTAAAACTGACTCGACGACCTTACCTTGTCTTATTTCTTGACTATACTTTGTGATGTTCTCTGTCATATGGTTTTTTTCTTGTTCTTCTAGTGTACTTAGTGAAAGTGTTTATAACGTTTACGTTGGCACTTGCTTGCTATCAGTCACTACTTTATCGGAGGTTAGACAAGAGAACTCAAACGAGAGCTTTAATCGATCTGTAGATGCAGAATTATGGTTGCCATTGAAATTCATGAAAAAGGATTTGGTACCTCGCTTGAAGTCCAAATAAGCTCCAGTATACTTGAGCTTTATTGTTGACTGTATCGCTGAAATTCTTAAATAAACTTGTAGATAAATGTAAAATTGTTTAGGAACATATATCGGAAGATTTTGTCTTCTGGTGAGTTTCTGTCAAAGACCGTTCACAAAATTTTGAAGTTCCTATGTGATCGCCGTCGCTGGTGGATCATCACTTATCCAAAAACCACTCATGAAATCTGCAGGGAATTGATAGTTATGGTCAAGGCATACCTGCGCAACTGATGCTTTAATACTGTCGCGATACCGAAAACATTCATTTATTATTTCAATGGCAGTGCTGTAGACCAGTCGCATTTTTCACAAGTGACGCACAATCTAGCCTTTGACTCGCGACATGTGTGTTCCACTAAACCGCTGTATGAATGGTTGAACGCCGTCGTTCTTCTCACACGCAGTCACAAGTATCATAAGCTTTCTTAGAAAGTGTGTAATAAAGTTTGCACATTGATCATTCATTACGACATTTAGAACCCCAAATGTTGACACCAAGGCGAGCAAGAACTTGTAGGTCACAATCTCTGAACATTAATTAGTTAACGGAATAACTTGAAGCCATCAAGTTTAACTGCTTTTGCTGTGTTCTTCTCATCAACCAAAATTTAATTATAGGTATATCTGAGATCTAGTACTGTGAATCATTTTCGTTGAATAGAGTATTTTATTATATCTTTCACATAATTTGTTGGATATCGTTCAGGTATAGAGGCAAAGTAAGAAGCGAGTTACTAACCATTTTATCTCCGCTCGCTAACTTGTTGTATATGAATCGATGGTATCCACGGACTTTAACTAGAACGAATAATGCCATTCCCAATCATCTATCGAATGTAGAATTCGCTGCACTTAGATTCACATTTTCTAAATGTGTTGCTCTGGCGAAGATGAGTGGGCCTTGTGTTGTGATAAGATGATGAATCTAATCTAATCATACTATCATTGCTTACCCGAGTGGTGATAAAATTTATTTCAATCGAATTTGCGGACTCCATAAAAACACCAATAATATTCCATCTACATTTGCCATTATAAACAAAGCAAAGGCAATTCATCGAGTAAATCTAGTATATTATTTTTGAAAACTCTCCAGGTATTGCCAAAAAGTTTAACCAAAGACCTTGTTGGAAACTCAGCACAATCCTTTGAAGTCTTTGTCTACATTCATTACGCAAACTGCCGTGTACTACGCACAATTTTTAATAATATAATAACTTATGCTTTTGGTTGATCTTTTCTTCGATTGGTGCCTATGTGGCATCTCCTTAGATCACATCTGTCATTTAATTTCTATAGTTAAATGTTTCTCAGTAAAAACTAAGTGTGTAAAATGTAGCTCTCTAAAATGTACAAGCACTTTGTTTAACTTAATGTGCATAAAAATTATTTACAACGGTACTAAAATTTGAGTTTAATACACTCTTATAAATATAACAAGAAACGTGTTTACTGAAGAGCAAATTCTATATATATACATATATTCATATATATATATATATATTAATTGAATCATACAAAGAGATGAATTTCAGGTGAAATTAAAATTTATATATATATATATATATATATATATATATATATATATATATATAATATTAATTCTAGATACCGATTTCATTTACTAATAATTGCTAATGCATCATTCTGCCAACAATATTTTGAAGTGTTAATTTAAAATCCTTTGATTACTTTTTCCCGATTCTTGAATGAATTGTAATGTAAGAATTTGAATAGACTATTTTCATTTTTTCTATAAAATTCGTTTTCAAGAAAATAAGAAATGAAATTAATTGGCATACAAAATCAAAGTAATATTCAGTCATACGTATAAATGTAGCAAATTATTAGGAGAGCCTTTTTATTAATAAATAAAATAAATAAATAAATAATAAAGAGACGAAACATTTCATCGTATTAAGTTCATTCTCTCATGAACAAGAAAACATCCTTGCATAGAAATCCAAACACTCTGACGCAAATAAAATTGGGTCAATTTTAATATCTAGCAAACTATCCGCTTCCAATGTACATACTGAGCAAATTTATATATATATATATATATATATATATATATATATATATATATATATATATATCCGCCCCACATGCATTCAATGGACAGGGACTGGAAGCGGAGATAGTTAGCGCACTAGAACAATAGAAAAAGGATTTAAAATGCAGTCAAATCATCACAAAAAGACACATAGGCGAACTCAGAAAATCACAATCAGACAAATCCATACGACTTGCCACACCCGACAAAGGATCAGGAATTGTTATACTTGAAGCCGACGCTTGTAGAAAGTCCATGAACGATATCATATATATATATATAGATATATTATAGACCAGGGTAATATTTAGTGTATTAAATACTACGTACCTAAAACAAATTAGTTATATTAGGACCCGAAGGATAAACCAAAGTCAACATAATCGGAGGGCATGATTTCAATTACACATTCGTTTTTTACTTACTAGCGACTCTTTAATAGGAGACGGTAAACTGCTCTAAACAAACTATATATTTGGTCATTGAATGCTGTACAGTTGATCGGTAAGATTTCATATACGAATGTGTATAACAGCAGAAATTTAGTTAACTTCATACTAAGTCTTCCAAATTGCTACTTCAATGCCAACTCATTATATATGAAATATATCGAACCTGCAAATATTACTAACAATGATATTTAAATCCCGAGTCCGTACTTGGTACCAATTCAATTGATTTAAAGACATGCTAAATTTCACCAAATTGATAATTCCATTTACTTCTGAATACCTGTTACACAAGAAAATCCGTACACTCTAGTCTTGATCGATATCAGTTATTCTAGAAAAATATAAATGTTTATGGATCATTTAGTTCCGTTTACGTTTTATTTAATCTAAAGAATTTCATTTTATAATAAAAGCGAAAAACAAAATTATGTAGACGCTGTTTAAAATTAATTTTGTTCGCGACGGAATTTTTTCCAACCATTTGTAATATGTTTGCGACAAATTCTACTATAATTATGTATTAGGTGTTGCGCACCTAGTAACAAATTAGTTTAAATATGACCAAAAGATTAAGACAATATCAGCATGAACGGAAGGTATAACCTCATATGCACATTCGTTTCGTGCTTACTGGCGACTCATCAGTAGGAGCGGAATTACGCCCCATACACACTATATATTTGGGTAAGCAATGTGGGACAATTGGATGGCACAAACCTATATACTGATGTGTAAACCTGCAGTTGTGGTGCTAGCTTCACCTAAAGTCGTCGACAATGCGATTATAAAGCAAACTCACTTTATATAATTTTAATTCAATGCCGCGTTTTGCGTACGCGGGTAATAGTTGTACACGGGCAGTTACACAAAGATCCGATTCTTCACACTTTCCGATTTTGTTTTGTCTTTGATCGGGTTGAATTCTTCTTTTTCAACTGGAAATGCGGTTCTATCACATCTTTGTTTACTGGCGACGTTTCGGTGCCTACTTTCCAGCACCATCCTCAGGCAACACAACACAGTACAAACTTCACAATAGCAGATTTAAGCAAATGTGGTAACCTCGTTCCAAAACCATTCTATTTATATATAATTGACTCAACACTATTTTTAATCATAGAATTTGTCTCAGTAACTAAACTCAATATATAACTATTTATAATTAGCAGACCAATCATTACCTCACCTATCTCAAATTCCCGGTATACGTAATCTCATCTCGTATGCAGAATATTGTAGGGGAGAGAGACAGTATCGAACCTTTTGTTATTTGTTATAACTGTATTGCTACTATGTCACGGTAATCAAAATTCAAAAAATGATAAAAAACTAAAACCTTGAATGTCATATATTGTATTTTATTTAACTGTTTTTAATTCAATTCACGTCCTTTTGTGTAAATATGGTAGCCATATAAAGATTAAACTTTTCGATTTTGTTTTGTCTTTGATCGGGTTGAATTCTTTCTTGTTCAACCCGATCAAAGACAAAAACAAAATCGAAAAGTGCGAAGAATCGGATCTTTGTGTAACTGCCAGTGTACAACTATTACCCGCGTACGCAAAACGCGGCTTTGAATTAATTGAATTGTACGCACCGCAACAAAATTTGAAAAAATCACTTTATATAATATATATATGCAAAGCCCGTTAATGGTATCAAAACTAGGATTGATGTGTCAGTACATGATACCAACACCATGGTTGTCGAATACGTACCTGGCACCACAACTTTGATGTCATGATTATCGCGAAAAGTGGTAAATGATATCTAGCAATGCCAGAATGTACACATTTGCTGAAGTAATAGGTGTTCAGAAGTAGTTGAATTTTCAATTTTGATGAAATCTAGGAAACCTTGAAATAAATTTGTGTTGGTACCAAGTAAGAATTCGGCAATCATAGCGATGGTATCAGGTACAGACGCAACAACCATTGTTGGTGCCCATTATCAGCTCTTTATATGTATTGAGTCGGCTTTGAATTCGCATTTTCGAAGAATTTATATATGAAATTTGCTCTACTAATGCAGTTTTACACATTCGTATAAGAGGTACTACCATCCAGTTTTTCCACATTACTCAACCAAATATATAGTGGGTATAGGGTGTATTACCGGCTTCTACTGATAGGTCACCAACAAGCATGACAAGAATTTGCACATGAGATTATACCTTTTGTTCACGCTGTCTTGTGTTTATAATACTGGTCATTTTTTAATTAATTTGTTACAAGGTGCGCAACACCTAATACATAATTACACTAAACCACTGAAAATTCACCGAGATAAACGAAGACTTGCATGAAATTTTATTCATCAGAATTCATACCAGTTATAGGCTCACACACATACAACATCTCTACACATACATGACGTATTTGTATATGTTGAAACGTTAGTACTAGTTATGTAACCAATTAATAAGTGCAGATAAAGTCATTTAAACGAAATTTGGCATTTCCAGAGTTGTTTAAAAATGTACTATAATAAGTGGTCTCGTGAACATAGCAATAAAATAAATGCCGAAATATTAGGAAGTAAATCGATGATAAGGATACAACAGCATTTGTCGTAAAAAAATGTTCCAATAGAAAGGTCATATAGAACGTGTGTGAAAGTCGCCTAAAATATTCCAAACTGTCTTCTAAAGCGAACAGGCTTATCAGCTATGTTTTCTTAATTAAATTTGTCAGGGATAAAGCAAATATACGCATAGGCTCATTTAAGTAAGGTTTACTTTTTGTATATTATGAAAAGCGTTGTCGTGTAAAAATTAGAAAAAATAGAAATGTTCATTACATAGGAACAATAATTACCCTCTCGAAACGTTATAGATTGTTAATTTGCGCGTCTTTCAGAACCAGATATCAAGTGGTTAAACGCAAATGTTGTTTAATAAAGAAGAATCAAGTTGAAAAATACCGCTTACTTATCAACTGGCGTGTTTTACAAAGTGAAATATTTCCGATATCGGGGCGTATACGAACGTGAGTATATTTCAAAGCGGAAATATCGCCATTATATTTTTAATTTATTTCTAACTTCCATCATATTCTTGTTTATATTATTGACTTTGTGTATAGGCAATCGCAGTACATGTCTAGCCTGGTAGGATAAAGGCCCAAATTTATGCTTTAAATACAACGAAACTTTGAATAGCTCATGAAATATCATTTCATTTCAAGTATGCTAAGTGTTCGGAAATAATAAAATATTTTACTATCAGTTTAGAATTATTAATAACGATACAATAAATAACGCTATTTTACTCAATGTAAGCAGTGCTTAGGATCTGTGTATTTCGTGAATAGTTAGTTGCAACATCATTTATTTAATAGCATAATAGAACGAAACGTACAGATTAATTGAGCGTGCACTGGTAGCTAGTTTTTGTGCTTGTGTTTGTGCATGCGCACGCTAAGCTTCTTTTACGTTGTTGTGTAATATTAATAATTATTATTACATAAGCCCTGTTATTTTATAAATTTACATGTTAAATTACCCGGTCGAAAAAATAGTTTTTTTACCTGCTCTGTATGTACCTGATTAATAGTAAATGTATGCTTCAGTCGACATAGTATTTCACAACTTTACTTCCATTTATATGCATTTTTTGCATTTTTGTTTTTTTTCAAAGATGGTGTGCTGTACGTGCACGGCAGTGTTGCATCTCAAACCGCCTTGTCAGCCGACGTTCAGGCGCATCGGCATCAGTTAAGCAACATAAAATGGCAGAAAGCGCACGAAAAACGATTGGATGTAGTGTAAATTTGCTTAAAAAGTGTGATTTCATATATATTTACTTATGTTAACGTAAATTAACACTTAACATTGTAACGCACAGACACACTATTTATACGCTTCAGCACAATTCAGCTTGAAGCCATAAGTAAAGCTTCTGGTTACGCGTTCCATCGCGTAGCTCTGTGAGTTCAGTTGTGTTTAAGGCTATGGGGCAACTAAATAACAACAAATGAAGAGTCCGGGCCGCGCAGATCACGTTCTGCCTAAGATGGTGTTTTGCCTTGTTCAGCGTGGTTCTGTTTTAGTTTGAATAATACTTATTCATCAAAATTGAAAAATCAATTTTCAATTATCCCATTTTAACTTTTATGTCTTTCATTCTCAATTTGGTGTTGATCGGCGCAGACTAAATATTTTCGCCTAGAAACTAAATTACTCCATATGGCTGTTGTGACTTCAGCTTGCTTAACAAATGAAGTCGGCTGCAGCAAATATTTTGCTTTTATGTTTGCCATGCACAGTGACGAATCGGAGTCAAAGATAAGCACATGCAATTAAACGCAGCGACCAGAAGCGTTTGTCTACCACAGAGTGTACACCATTAATGTGCATTAGTCTGCATATTTCCTGTTTGTATTTCCTCCAGTCTAAATTCAGTATATATTTTAGCTTACACAATAATTGATTGCGTGGGTTGCGATAACAATTCTTTAAATAATGTTTGAGAGCTTCAAGTAAACACCAAGCCCATTGTATTTAACCAATCGTTGAACAGCATAAAAAAACTACTGCCAGTCGCAACGCACTGACGCGTTTCGACCTTCCATGGTCATCATCAGAGTACGACGGCAAACTGACTAGGAGGATCAAACCGCATTGCATATATATATGTACATGTATATATATATATATATATATATATATATATATATTAGTTTTTCCAAAATTAGCGTGAACAAAGCGTTAGACTGTAACTGTGCACACATACATAGGTAAACCAAACTATAATTCTAACAGGTACTGGGACCAAATTATGCTAGATGGCCTAAAATGTAATAAACCTATTTACCTACTTAACCCAGAATTAACTCAAAAATGGAGCTGTAAATAACTTGTGCATATGGCGATGCAGATTCAGCTCCAGTTATGAAAAAGCAACGCTTCCAGCCCTACGCCTCTTTGCTTTTTCAAAGATAATGTTTTTTATCACGTTAAATAATGGTGACTATCAACAAAAAAGTGATTGGAGCCTTATCAAGTTCATAACCAATAAGGCTGAGCAATATGTAAAACTGAACGAAGTATTAA
>JAQBSW010007540.1:0-40186 GCA_029291075.1 Eudiplozoon nipponicum | reverse complement strand
AATTTGTTACTAGGTTCGCAAAACCTAATCAATTTATTAATTTTGATAAAATGGCAGACTTTCTGTTTCATAGCCTCCGTTCGGAACTTATCAACTTTCCTCAAATGGAGATTCAAAAAGACCTGAAGCGAAATCCGTTAAAGTTGAATAGAAACGTACCGTCACTGTTCGTTTCCACCAAGGTGATAGTAGCACTTCACTGCCTATCGAATATCTATCTTCTAAGTTGTGTATTAAAGTTAGTCACCGCTATTATTCTCAAAAACATTCATAAAGAACAAATACGTAAAACTAGCGGAGACAGGAATTCAACTGGAAAATGGATACGAAAATAAAATATACGCATTTCATTGCACTCTCGAATAATTCAATGATTATCAGCAGCCTACCATGGTTAATTTTCTGGCGCGGATGCGCATAGGGTGTTATGGTGAACTTTGCTTAATGGTAATGTTCACGCGAAAATTGGTAGTCGACTCGTTGCTCGTTATGCTAGCTCATCAATTTTTACTCGCATTATTAACGATCTTTCTAAGTTTTGTTGAATTATCCTTATTGATCAATAAGGACGGATTATAACTCCTATTCTGATCAACTTCATCATTGTATTGCTGCCGGGAATAGAAATTCTTGGTGGCCGACGCTGTTATGTTATAAGATACTAACAAAGATTTCGAAAAAGAAAAAGTACTGAGTACTGCTGCCGCGAATAGAAATCCTCGGTGGTCGACGCTGTTCTGTTATAAGATACTAACGACGTTTTCGAAACAGACAAAGTACTGAGGAAGTGCCTTTTATGCAGTGTGGAAAATTAAATTCTATTAAAATGGCTATAGTGGCCAATTTGGATCAAAAGTAAAAGGCCAATCTATACGATGCTTTGGTGCATGTCATTAGCGAATTCGCATGTCTGATGAAATTTGACTGATAGCGTTCTACAGAAGTAATAGACTATCATTCCCATATTAAAATTCATCGTAATTCGTGTGATAACCATCGTTGACTGAGTTTGAATCCAGTCGAATGTAGGCCATTTTCTTCGATTATATTAAACTGTCTGAGCGCTTCGGGTGAATCGCATACTTGAGAAGAACATGCTGAATTCATGTTAGGAACTACTTGTATTTTAGTAATTTCTACCTTACGGCCAGTTCTTGAACGGTGCAATGTATACTGATATCCAACAATAGTCGTCTTTCCAGACTGCATGTGCAGTCGATTTACTGGGTTGCAATATCATATTCGATATTCTGTCGAAAAGTATAGTACTCACCAAATTAATAAACATTATACACGTTCTCTACCCACATACTTATGGTCACGTTAGGGTCTACAACGAATTACCACAACTTCATTACTAGCAGAGGTGTTCGAAAAGGCTGAATATTTCTCCCTTTTTGCTTAATTGTGTAACAAATGCCGTTATGAACCATACACTTCCATACATTCAGGATGCATCTGTCGGAGTTTACTCCGGTGGCAAATTAGCCGATCCAAACTATTAGCATTCGACAACCTAGCTTCTGCCCAACCACCTTGTTGTTGCGTGTCTCGGAATAAAATTCGGAACTTCGAAATTTAATATACATCTACGGGATAAACCGTCACCTTCTTTAAATTTGAGGTCGTAAGGTGAAGATTTGGACGTAATTAGGTTACTTTAACTTGACAGCTGTAGCAATAATTCGGATAAAAAGAATAACGAGATGGATATTAGAATGGAGAAATTTAAAGAAAGTTACGCCAACCTTCGCCATTTAGGGAGAAATGCGAGTATCTCACTCTGCGCGTATTTTTTATTTATTTTATTTCTCTTATGGTTATATGGAAATGAAACATTATTTACTATTCTTAAATGTTGAGTTGATCTACGCAGTGCCCTCCTTGTTGTTGTGAATTTGAACGCATTATTCTTGTGCGGGACAATTGATAGCACAAGTAGGTCAGTAAAATCTTGAATCTTGTACATTTCCAGATGCACCGATTATTGGCTTTGCTTGATGGGTTCTCACTTGTCCCTTCTTTTTTAAGCCTTCTTTCAGCTGCTTGTCTGAAAATGACGTTAGAACAAGATTTTCCACTCTTTTTGTTCCGATATTTCGAGACCTTATTTCCAGTTTCATCTTCAGGGTTGACACAATACGCACAGGAAAGAAACAACTTGTGACTTATGTAAGCCTGTGCATGGTTCTGATGATGCAAAATATAGCATCAAATCGAGCTTAGTATCGACCTTGTTTCAAATTTCAGTAGAACAATTCTTAACTTCTTTTCGTAGTTAGACTGAGTTAATTGAGAGGCTTGGTCGTTATTATGAGGCAATACAATGTAAACCGCTGGAAGCTGCATTAATGATTTCGCCTTACCCTAAAGATAATAATGGGGACGCTTCGGCGATATTGCTTATGGAAACATTAAATAATAGAATGACGCAATAATTTCAATTCCGGTTTAGCGTTCATTTTGCGCCGTCCAGCTCGAACTATGTTAATATCAAGTTGACCTACTATCTGTGCTTTTGGATAAGTTTTAATGTGTGCTTAATCAATCTGGATTTCATTCAATCTTCGCTCCACTATTATATGCTTATGCTTGGCTAAGAATATTTTTTTCGTATTTTAAACAGTTAGATTCGTCATTTTTAAAAACCAAATAGAGTTAATTATAATTAATTGTAAATATGCTTTCAAGCACATGATCAATGACAACGATAAGCAAGTAAAACGCAGTAATTGGGAATTACCTGAGGAAAAGAAACAGCAGGTGTGCATTGAGAAATAACTGGAATAATTGTTACACCGGAATGGCCACCAATCACAGGGCAGTTTAGCTTTCGTACATCCATATCCTGAAGAAAAAACAGATGTAACATGATAAATAATTTGACAGAGATTAGAGAAAATACACAAACTTTTTGGCAATGAAGCACATTCTTTATGAAAACAACATACATCCAACTTTTAACGAAATCCGTTTTGAACATTGTTGACATCCGTAGGAGTTTCTACCGTCAAAACGAAATTGGCATCACTAGTTGAATTTTATCTTCCAAAAAATTGACAGTCTGTATGTAATGATACTCTTAAAGATAGTCTTCAGGCTCGATGACATAAATTCTTTAAAAATTCAGAATAGCGCTAAGAACGAACCTACGAAAATAAATCACTCAAAACGACGACCCAAATTATCAGTTATTTCAGGCTAGGATGATTTCAAAAAGGGGAACACAAAAATTGGCGACACACAAAATTGAAACCAGAGTCACATCTGTTGTTGTCTGTATTCTCAATACCTATCGAATTCATTTATCAACTTGAGTGTGTATCCGTATCAGACTTAAGAAAATTTTTCAGAATAGCTACGGTGGAGGAAAGAATTTAATAAGGCTCTTACACTTCTTGTCAAAGCAATTTGCAATAGGATATCTGTAGTTTTTAAGTTAAAGTGGAGGTGTCCGGTTCACTAAACTGTAATTTATTAAATATGTGTGCTGTCCGCCAAAAATTAAAAAAATTTAATCTTTAAATAATTTTTCTCATTAAATGTGCATTGTAATTTATTTAAAGCTAAGCTCTTCGGAAACGTACAACATCCTAAAATTTGATACTATGGTGATATATATATATATATATATATATATATATATATATATATATATATATATATATATATTGTACATGAAATATTTCGTACGTATCAACAAATAAGTTCAAAAAAGGACCATAAGATTAAACCAAAGTCAGCATCAACGAGAGGTACAATCTCATCTACACATGCGTTTCGTGCCAACGAGCTACTCATCAGTAGTGGACGCTACCATGCCCTACACCTACTATATATTTTGCCAAGAAATTCAAGAAATTTTGGCTGCAAAATTTCAAAGGATGTGAATTTAGTCAGTAAACTTTATATAAAGTCTTCGACTATGCGACTTTGCCATGCTCGAATGCTAACTTGGTCATAATGGTGGTGTGGAGAGGTTTAATTGCCTCATTCCTGTGAGATATCCTTATAAATTTACTCATAGTAACTAGGTATTTCTCTCTCTCTCTCTCGCAATAATAATTTGTCTGATATATTATTTCTGTTTTCATTTATATTTTATCACTCCTTATGCTTATATGGCAATGAAGCATTAGTTAAGTTTGACTTTTGTATGGCTGGACATGATGATGATGACGTGCAATATAACTAAATCTGTAAAGAGTACTATCATTGATCCTTAAAACATTGAGCCCATCTATCAAGACGACACAAACAAGATGGAACAAACAAACGCTTCTTTCATCTCTTCAGTCTTTCTGGTCCAAATGGATTCAAGATCGACTTTTGAACTGTGACAAAATCGATGTCTTACAGAAACACCAGTAATGTTACTAGCCCAATAAGTGTAAATTTGGCGCCTATTTTCGAGAATTGCCACAGATTTTTCAGGCTAAATGACTACGAGTCTAAAATGCCATATACAGTAGCATTTGCAACGCGTATAGTGAGTCTTATCGTTGCCCACATTAAGCTAACCCTGACTTTATAATTTCATTTTATTTTTGTTGAAAATAACACTGTTCTAATTTGCCTGCATCTATTTAGGATTTATTCTCGTATAAGTTTATGGCGCAAATTGACATAAGTATTCCAAAACAAATGACAGTTCTGGATGCAACCATACAATTCATAACTAATTGCTACATAATATATTTGAGTCAACAGCTGTCCGGGAGCTGCAGGGCATCGTGAGGCAAGACACCTTACGCTACGTCTGAAGATCGTGTTACTTAAGTATAATCTATGTTCCGAGCAGCTAACCAAAAATCGTTTACCATTATCGCTGTGCATTGAACTTAAAGTGGATATGCTTTGCTTGAGCGTCAGACATGTAATAATGCCCGCGATATCTGAACTCACTTTTTTTATTCAGTAAAGCATTGGTCGGAGAAAAAGCCTTCTAGTCGTCGTCTGTTCTGAAATCGGTGGTAGCATATACAGAAATTCCAAAGAGCAACGTTTAGATTTTCTAGTACAGATTTTAATATACGTATTTAAGCGCTCCGCAAAATGTTGCCTGTTAACAAGGAGTCAATCAATTAAACAAGCTACAGCTTTTGAGATAAGGAAAATATCGACTCCCACTTGTCAGAAAAGAAAACTCCGAGAAACCAGCAATTCGAGGTCAGTGATGCGTAGATAATGATGGTGCACCCAGTTCTGCTATGCTCGCAAGCGCAGCATACATCGATTTCAAATTTATCCAACGTACGTGCAAGAGCTTCTCGTTGCCCAGTTTGTTTCAATTTTCGCATGTACAATTTGCTGACTTTAAAACCTAACCCAGGCTTATTGAATGTTAGTTTATGTGAACTATTTCCGATATTTAGCAATCTCACACTAGTATCAGTAACTTCATTAACATTCACCGTATTCATAGCATCTAAAAAAGCGTTATTTGGAGATTGTGATGAGAAAAGAGACGAAAAAGATTCAGAACCGGAAGTGAAGGTTACTGAAGTGGCCTGATTTCGCTTAACCACCCTGCAAGACTCAGTAGCAAAGGCGAACTTTTTTATCCTACGCGACGACTGATGCATTACAGATTATATTATGCACAGTTATAAGTTGGTTGTAATAGAAAACTAAGTAGCACATTCTTAGTGGAGATTGGTTGTATTCAGAATTTACCTTCTCTTAGATAGCCTGTCAGCCACGGCTGATAAGCACTATTTTGCTCAAGTGGCAGTGGCCAGTTTCCTTAAGTAGCCCACACCTGCCCTTCGCATCTGACACGCAGCCTCATTCCGTCATTAACAATTTGCACCTAAGCGCTATTGCGTAGTTAAACCGAAGTCGAGATTTTACATGAAACTGTATCACAGCTGTATTTCTTTAGATCCGGCAAGGTTTATGCAACCATTACCGCTTAGCTTGAGGTTGATAAGCACACCTGGGACCTCTGCGATGACCGCTAAAAATACCGCATTGACAATATTATAAAATAGGGTCGGAGCAATCACACGTCATTATCAACACAAGAGCCACTCACGAAAGATTCACTGCGAGGCTGTTATCAGAGCGAAAGCATACCGACGGATCACTGTAACAGGTTTCGAATCCGATTTTCTAAATAATCATTAGCTTACATATATTAAAGTAACCCACACAAGATCATTCTTAATCTAATTGCGCATGTCGTTAATCATTGCGAATAAAACTAACTTATTGAGATTCTATAAAACGAAGATAGTAAATATTTTATGCATATATATATATATATATATATATATATATATATATATATATATATATATAATACATAATTCCCAATGAAAAGACTTGTCAAAATATATCCAACTTACTTTACCATAGTTAAAATGATAGCAATATATCATACAAACTCCGTATTTCCACTAACTGAAGCCTAATCGTATATGGGACTTGATTATGCGTTAAAAAATCGATAATATCATCAATGGTTAGTTTGGCATTCCAGAATGATATGTTTCTAAAATATGTAACCAGCATAAAATATCGGTTTAGCATACACGTACGCGGAAAACATACTGCTGTTCGATATGACTGCCAGTGTGTTGGCCACAAATAAACTTAGCAAAAGGTAAGCAGTCGGTATTTATTTGCATGGCAGTATGTGCAAAATCAATGACTGTTTGTAACAACGAATGTGCCATAAAAGAGTGTAGGTCAATAAATCAACCTACGTGATGCATAAAGGTTGTAGTAGGTTTTAGCAAACCACAATATGTGTGTGTTTCGTAATTTAAGGTCGGTGTGACCTGCATCAGACAATAAACGTTGCCAGAGTTCTAAAAAACCTTTTTACTCTTTTGTACGCTTAAATTAAATAAAATAATAAATAATCCAACATTATATTTCGCGACATAAACTAAAGACAAATGATTGTCGGTGACTTTAGCGGTAAGTAATCGTTTCGAATAGTCCATATCGTGTTTTATAAGAACATTCGAATAAAGAAAACTAGTTGAAATTGAACAGATATAACAGTCCGGCCACATCTACTATTCAACATAATTAAAATTAAAGATCATACCACCAAAGAACACCAATTATAGCAATATCGGGTGTGTGAATGGTTATGCATATTCAAATAATAAAATGCACACATTAAAAGAATTACCCAGCATATAACATATAAGATTCGCAATACCTAATACAAAATTGCAATTACCCAGCATGGCACAAGAAATATCTATAATGCGTTTTTCTTTATAAACAAAGTTAATAACACAGATGTGAATCTAGAATAGTGTTAATGCATCACAAGCCACTATGGCTTTCACTTTTAATCAATCAATATCAAAATAACTCATTTGTACACCTCCGTCCGCACAATCTGAGTCAAATAAACCACATGCACCATTATAATACAGGGTAGAATAAGTTTGCGTTTAGCAGGAGTCAGGCTTGTAGACTCATGTTGACAATTTTTTCATGACGTCTATATATTCGTCAAACAATCTTAATAGATTGTATTTAAGACCTAGAAACCGCATATACGCACCAGCTACCCAATAAAATCAAAATTTAAAATCATTATTAGGCGAATACGGTTAATTGGTTCATATATATATATATATATATATATATATATATATATATATATATATATATATATATATATATATATATATATATATATATATATATATATATATATATATATATATATATATATATATCCACTCTGAAAGCATGATCACAGAAGCAATAAATTATCTACATCTGATAAATTATTAAGTGCACTAACCAAAACGAACCAGTGTCACGATGTAAAAAAACATTTTTCAATAAGACGCAACGCCACATTGATTAATATAGATGATAAATTATCCGATCATTCATTCAAATATGTATGCACATTGTTGCTCTTAAAGTTATCCATTTAAATGATTAACGATGGTAGATCTATCAATAACAACTGTTGAGTGTACACACCATTCAAGTTGTTAGAAATGCTGCATTCTTTGTTTACGAGTAACTAGCAAAATGAAGTTGCTTCGTATATAGCATAGAGAATAATTATTTTATACATTTATGTGTTCTATAAGCAAACCTTTATCAAATATTTAGCTACATTCTTTCGTTTCTTCAGATAACACAAATGCAGTTCTATACAAAATTCTTCGATATACCCATGCATAAAAGATAAAATTCTCACGCAAAATTTTTTTTATTCAACCAAAAACAAAAACGAGCAAAGAATAATGCGCGAAAACAAAGTGAATACCACAGGAATAATTTTGAAAAATCTATTATCAGACAGAAATATCACGATACATTAAATTAATCAAGATTGAACATTAAGCTTATGAATAAAATTTTTGCATGAGCGTTGCGTGTATTTATTCTGTCATCTTAGTTGTGTTTAAAAGAGTTACATGATTACCTTGGAAAAAACCATCTTAGTAACTGCAACCAGCCTCTCAAACAATCTAGAAGACACCTACTTTCTCAACCACTTATTGTTAATTGAAAAACAAATCAAAGCTACAAAATAGCATGTAAATATAACATATTACTGTCAGAATTGTTGATGTTGTGACAGTCTGTACACGTAAGGCAAAAATAATTGTCAGATAAAGTTCTGACTTGTACGTTGCAGGACGACAGTTACTGAAGTGAAAAAGTATCCTCGCTCCAAAAATGCAGATATCCTGGTCATATTAGGGATAACCAGCCGCGAGGAAAACTTAATATAAACCACTGTACAGATGGTGCTCGTCACCAGAGGATGGAAGTGTTGCAGCGAATGTCGTATTTGATGGGAGCAACAACGAACAGTTTGTCCGTTTAATTGGGTGAGTATGCAACGAGGTACTCGGATTCGTAAACGTGAATACTCAAACTTAAATCATTCAGATAGTTAAAAAAAACTAAGTATTTGAAGATGTATCATATTTTGTCCTGGAATTTGACCAGCATTCGGACATTCTAGTGCTCGACGGTGGTTTAGACGCAAGTCAAGTCAAAAACAGCGTGGAAAACGGCAATATCGACAGATGGTTTTAATTAAGAATAGCTGTTCATATCGCATCTCATTTTAATAGCATTGTAAGTGCTATCTTTTCACAGGACGTAACTACGTAAATAGGTCAGTTAGGATGCAAACGTCGTCGCCTTTAGGCCGATATTATTCTCGTTATCCGTAGATTATTTGGGAGCAGAAACAAAGCGTGAAAGCCTCTTCGAATTGTGTGCTCAGATTCGAAGTATAAGCAGAATACAACTACTGCAAGTATTACGCCAAAATAAAATAATGATGTTTCACAGTATTATAACCATGAAATTCATAATGATATATGGGCTATAAATGAACAAGGAGGTCGTACATCGCTGTCGTCTTGCCTTAAAGCCAATTTGGCCAAATTGCCCAAAATTTTCAATGTAGAGTTATAGGTTGTTTCATTTCTGCTTCACTTAAATAAGTATCTTCGTTTAAACCAGATCCTGCAATTCAAAAACACCCTCCGTTAGCAACATATTTTAAATTATTTCTTCTTTAAAATTGTTTTAGATATTTTCTTCTAATTTACCTATTTTACTTATAGTTGTATGGTAGTGTAGCATCAATTATTAAATTCCGTTCATGCTCTGTGCACTGCCGTGGGAGATTATATAAATGGATGAGGTCCTATTTTCCTAATAGGACTGGCCTGCTTGGTAGTCCCATCAGCATAGTCGGAAGGTACAAAATTCATCACATCAATAGAAAGGTCCAGTTAATTAATAATTGATTGCTCAGGTGGGGTAACAATTCTTTATTTCAAGTTTGCGTACCTGAAGTTAACACCAATACCATTGCATTGAACTAGTCGTACAATATTGCAAAACTACCGTCATTTACACGTACTGGCACGTTTCGACCTTCCTTGAACATTATTACAGTATGATGGTAAACTGACTAGCGAGAATCAAACCGCAATTCTTATATATGAAAAGCAAAATTAGATATGCAACTATCACCTCTAGTAGTCTCGCATACATTGCATTTGATTTGAAATGCCAGCTGCTATTTGGTCATTAACATTAACTTTCTGCAGCTTTCGCCACATATATTTAGGTAATTAAACAATCATTGTATGCGCAGGTGGTCGCAATAATTCTTTAAATTAATTTTGCTTGCGACATTTAAAGTAAGGTCAAGTAATACTTCAAAATGTAGTTACTTCACTATCGATATATTTAGTTTTATTAATACTTTCGCTTGTTGACCCATTGCATACACGACAAATTTGTCTCAGTATGCTGACTTTCATGTAAAAAAAGTACAAATTAAGCTACCTGATCTGTGCTTTGACATCCTTTAGGGAATTTCTTCATTTCACTCATCAAACAAACTAATGAAACAAGCAATTATATATTATATGTTGAGCACCTAGTAACAAATTAGTTCAATTATGATCAGAAGGATAAACGGAAAGTATAATCTCGTGCACATACTTTCCGTGCATGCTGCCTTTGGTTTATCCTTTTGGTCATAATTAAACTAATTTGTTACTAGGTGCGCAACACCTAATACATATTTGCATATATATTAGTTCTCCACAACAAACAGTATCTAACTGTCAACAAAACAAGCGCCAAAGGATGTCGAAATATCTTCAATAAACAATACAACTGAAATTCAGTTTGTGTTAGTCAAAACACAGATCAGGTAATTTTGATAAATCCAGTTTCGTGATTTCTCCAATCTTTTATACAAATTAAATTTTCGCAATTAGATACAACACAAAATCTAAACCATGTCCTTTAAATATGCACTTAAAAATAAAAGAAATGAGGCATTAACAAAACATACTTTTGACTCCGCGATGAAGGCATGAGATCTAACCACATCAAGAGATGTAACTCCGAAAACTCTACGAGCGTCATAAGCATTCATCTTCTTAAGTACTTCAGCAGCGATCGGCACAGTACTGTTTACTGGATTTGTCACTATGCAAATCATTGCTCTGGGACAATACTGACCACACGCATGAACCAATTTAGCAACAATTGAGGCGTTGGTATTAAATAAATCATCTCTTGTCATACCTTAATTGAAAAAAGGCATTGTAAATACATATTTTCAAAGATTATAAAGTGTTATGCACAAAAAAACTACATAAAGTAATATCCTAGACTAATAATGATACACAGATGAAGTAAATTCTCGCTAACAAAATCGTATACCCTATACTGATAAAAAAAATCAAGACAGCCGAAGCAATTGTGATGCGTTGTCTAATAAAATAATAACTACATTCCCACATTTAACCATTTCAAATAAAAAGAAAAAAACAGTCTCTGAAAATGTAGCCACAATATTATAAAGAAGGTTGCGATCTTCATTTAAACACCTGACCCTTTATGTGCATACATTTGTCAGTATAAACTAGGCATTGTATAGTGTTGAAATGCAATTCATCCAGTAGACCGGTTTCGTCCTTATTGGGAACTCATCATGTACTGGTCAGAATGTGCCGCGGACAGGGCCCAACCCTGGGCCTTTTTGATTTGGAATCTGGTGCTCTATCCACTGAGCCACTCTGCCGCACCGCAGCCAATGTTCGTGTAATGTAGTCGTATGAACAAAATTTAAAGCTTTTTTTACTGAATCACTTGGCACAGATGACTTATTAAGCCAGTATAATGGGTGTATGATTGAGCGAATTACGCTTTAATACCTAATGCCGTGATAGTTCATTCCTAACTATCCTGATAAAAAAGGACGTTTACACGAAAAATTATGAACATCGGCAGAATAAACCTGCTATATTTTGACGGGACAGCCAAACCACATTAACACCGGAACAAATTATAACAAAGCTACCAGTTTGACTAGCTAGGGCCCGACAGTCTCGACACGTTTAATACTGTTTGTTGCGAAGAGCTAATATATATGCATGTATGTAGCCGTATGTATTTATGTTGCGAACCTAGTAACAAATTAGTTCATTTGTGACCAGAAGGATAAACCAAAAGCAGCATGATCGGAAAGTATAATCTCATGCACATTCGTTCCGTGCTTACTGGCGACTCATCAGTAGGAGCCGGTATTACGCCCTTTAACCACTATATATTTGGTAGAAGAATGTGGAATAATAGGACGGTAAAATCTCCTAGACGAATGTGTAAACCTTCAATAGTGAAGCCAACATCATATAAAGTTTACGATAATGCGACTTCAACGCTAACTCACACTATATAATATATATACATATATCGAGTCTGTAATGGATACTAACACTATGGCTATTGTGTTAGTAACCGATACCAACATTATTGTACCGAAAAGGTAAATGGTACTAACACTATGGTTTTCGAGTAGGTACCTGTTACCAACCTGATGGATATCAATTTATGTTAAAGTTCACCGAAGTTGAGAATAACAACAATTTCTGAACACCTGTTACTCAAGTAAATCCATACACTCTGACCTTGATCGATATGAATTATCACATTTCGCGGTAAGCATGACATCATTTAATTCGATATATTACAGTTAAATACTGTTTGTTGCGAAGAACTATTATATATGCAAGTATGTATTAGGTGTTGCGAACCAGAAGGATAAACCAAGGGCAGCATACCGGCTCCTACTGATGAGTCGCCAGTAAACACGAAACGAATGTGCATGAGATTATACTTTCCGTTCATGCTGCATTTGCTTTACCCTTCTGGTCACAACTGAACTAATTTGCAACAAACAGTATTTAACTGTAATATATCGAATTGAATGATGTCATATTTACCGCGAAATGTGATAACTGATATCGAGCAAGGCCAGAGTGTATGGATTTACTGGAGTAACGGGTGTTCATAAATTGTTGTTATTCTCAATTTCGATGAACTTTAGCATAAATTGATATCCATCAGGTTGGTATCAGGTACCTACTCTAAAACCATAGTATTAGTACCATTTACCTTTTCGGTACAATAATGTTGGTATCGGTTACTAACACAATAGCCATAGTGTTAGTATCCATTACAGACTCGGTATATATATTATATAGTGTGAGTTAGCGTTGAAGTCGCATTGTCGTAAACTTTATATTATGTTGGCTTCAATATTGTAGGTTTACACATTCGTCTAGGAGATTGTACCGTCCTACTATCCCACATTCTTGACCAAAATATAGTGGTTAAAGGGCGTAATACCGGCTCCTACTAATCAGTACGAAGCGAATGTGCATGAGATTATACTTTACGTTCATGCTGCTTTTGGTTTATCCTTCTGGTCAAAACTGAACTAATTTGTTACTAGTTTCGCAGAACCCAATACATACTTGCAGTCTCGACACGTCATGGTGGTGCCTTTGATTGCACTGCTAGCAGTTCTGCTTTGTTATTTTCCATATCAGACAGGCCAATAAATGGAGGACAGCCTAACACAGAATCATCTAATACCAATAAAGTGCGACATTAAGCGAAAAGGAAGCATTTTTACACGCCATTGACTGTCGCGAAAGACGCCTGGCTTCAAATAAAAAAAGTAACTCAACATTAGTGAGCAACCATGTCAGTTACCAATTTTTCGTATTAGGCAAGAAGAAATATACCTTATTTGCTGAATACACAAGTCTGGTTATAAGAAAATGTTATTCTGGCCTCATCACAGCACATGCTGTCAAATTTTACACAGCAGAGATGTTACTGCATAATAGCTGTGGCAAAATAGTAAATAATCTAGATTTCAAATCGGTAAGCGCTAAGAAAACTGAAAAAACAAACAGTCAATCATAACAATAATACATTAGCACATCAAAGATGACCGCGTAATGCTACATAAACATGAAACCAGTGTTGTTTGCCTAATTTTCACATTAACGCGTTAGCTGCAAAAACCTAGTTCGCTAATTGCGTGTTGAAATTAATGATTCCGAGTAAGTTTTCTTCTACTCATCGGTCTGACAAACTAGGCTGACGAGCACACGGTTTTGGGTCGTCACATCGGCAAGCTTGTTCTCGTCTCGTCACTAGCCAGTTGGCACTAAATGTCACTTGCGTAGTACAATCGAATTCGAAGATTCATATTAAAACGTTCAAATGTATAATAAGTGTAAAGACAAGGTTCAAATTGGCATTTCTCGTACGACTATTCTAAGGCCGTACATTATAATACAAGAAATTTCTATGAATACAAATCGTGAAGCACTATTAATAATCTAAAAAACGGATATTTATCCACGAGGGTTTCATAGAGTAAGAATGAGGCGCGAAACCTAAGCTATTCACTAATACGTCAATTCTGTCAACGAAGAAATAATAGTGACAATAAATCGAAATAACACTGACCGAAGCACATTAGTTAGTTTTCACATTATAAAGCGAAAATATCATTTTAGAAGCCACATTCTTACTATACAGATGTGTAAAATTCAGTTTTTCGTGCAAATGAGGAAAGTTATTCAACTGAGACTCAATCAGAATAATCAGACATGCAAGCATTTATCGTAGAAAAAAGGGCATAACGTAGATGAAAGAAATTAAGCTTCCGCCTAAGAGAAAATGTACAAGATACCATTTTTATGTAAGGCATTCCCGATAACGCACTTAAGCTTAAATACGCCACATCGAAGACACCGAAGCTAACTTTCCACAAATCAAACAGCGAAAAAACACCTACGTTAAAGCACTTGTTTCAGTGTCACAAATAATGTC
The DNA here is from genome assembly GCA_029291075.1 of Eudiplozoon nipponicum. Lineage (NCBI taxonomy): Eukaryota > Metazoa > Platyhelminthes > Monogenea > Mazocraeidea > Diplozoidae > Eudiplozoon > Eudiplozoon nipponicum. The sequence goes on along the minus strand of JAQBSW010007540.1, from coordinate 25,513 downwards.
ATACTTAAACTTTTTTAATTCGATAAGGCCAAAAATATCTAGTTTCAGTGCAACATTCTCACGAATAGATACAATTACCAAGGATGCAACAGGATTTTTCAATGGCTATCAGAATCTCAAGATAAAAAGAAACGTAAGACAATATTACTCCATTAAAACTATTGAACAATTCCCCCAACTACTCTCCAAAACTCAAATGTCTTTGCCGAGCATAGAGAAAACATCTGTTGAGAACTAGTACATTTCGCCACCTATAGTACAACACGTTTTTGTCTCCAAGGAACAATTCACTGGTGAATAAAATGTGGTTGTCTTGTTTACGAATATAGACAGCAGGATCAGTAGCATCAGATAAGATCACACGATATAATTTTTGCTCAAACTCACTATCAATTTCTCGAAAAAGTGCAGATCAATAATCCATAATATTTCATAGCGATCGATATCTTAATTCAACCGCATTTTTCAAAAAACCTGTAAGAGTATAATCATCAGCCTAGCTTTCGTTATTTACTTTAAGGGAACTCATATAAAGAAGACTAAAATATGATTATTTAATACATTATTTTCGCCGTCTAAACAAACGGCTTTTGTATATATAATATATAATTTGAAAAATCCAAGTACCTGGTTTTCTGGGAACTCCAGCAGGAATGATCACAACTTCGGAGTCGACCAGGCACGATTTCAAATCTGCCTCACCATCATGTGCAGTTACCCGCGCACGCGTTTCAATATGGCTCAAATCAGCAGCCACGCCCTTAACATGGGCAATATCATACAAAGCAAGCTTTGAAACAAAAGGAGACTGCTTCAAAAGAAGCGACATTGGCTGCCCAATGCCTCCTGAAGCACCAAGTACTGCAACTTTATTAAAGACCTAAAATAAATTGCAAAAGAAAGCCAAGATTATTGAATGTGTCGTTAGAAGGAAAAAATATTTCAATGTTAAAGAATATGCCAGCAGATGTTGTGCATGCAATTCCATTGATAACGAGACGTTGGGGGGCGCGAGTTAAGATGGAGCACCAACGAAACACAATTGGAGAGGAATATCGGACAATTGGACTAAGACGATAAAACAGTCTTGCATGGACGACATTTAATCAAAGCGTAAAGTTACAAATGCTGTATCCCATAGACAATCGTACGCACTGACAATGAAACCACAAGAACTGTTTTTAGAAAGCGGTAATTCTTGAAACAATTTGCAGTGGAAATAGTGTCTTAATTATGAAGCCGCAGAATGCTAGAAAACGTAGTCATCGTCGGCAGGCGAGAGACGAATGCTTAAAAGGGGCAAAGATGTAATCGGTACTAGGGAGCAGATATTTGCTTTGGCAATGGCGCACAGTCCACACGGCGACTTTGTTTAGTTCGAGTTTGTAGTGAACGAACCGACTCCATTTCCGTATGTCGTACCTATATGCGTCTTTATTTCGCTAAATCCATTCTTCCTAACTCATTAAAGTTCTCCAAATCGGGTTTTGTGATACATGATAAATGTGGTCATTACTTAATTATTATAATTAATATTTAGCTTCAATCATGAATATGCGGCACTGAAGCACTAGCTTTTCGTTACTGTATCGCTATTTGTGATAATTTTGATGAAGAACGAGTAACCTGAATCAGGATGATTAATGATTAAATTTTTTTAAAACTTTATGTAAAGAAGCATAATAAAATGTAATTCCACGTTTAAACAACTCAGTTGTTTCCTCTAGCCATATTATTTATACTTCAGACTGATCTTTCACTAGATATTCGCGTGTCATACACGTGTGTGTTTGCATTTCCGCGGATATGCGCACACACATCGCACGCGAATATCTAGTGAAAGATCAGTCTGAAGTAAAAATAATATGGCTAGAGGAAATAACGCGCTTGCTTCATAAGTTTCATTGGTTAAACTAGTAAGTATTGACCATCTGAAGAAGGCTGCCGAAATATTTTGTTAGAGAAAGAAAACCACTGGAACAAAAAACTACGTTAGTCAAAACGCAGATCAGTTAATTGCAATTAATCCAGTTTCGCAAAAAACGTTTCATTCAACTACGCGAACAGTTCATCATTTTCCATTCGGTTCACGCAAAAATACAGCATGTTTAACTGCTGCCACAATAAACAGTTCCTTTCATAAAAACAGGAACAGCAAATCCGCCTGACAGAAGCTTAAATTTTGTAAAATGTGTGTTCGACAATTTTGTAACTGTTCTCTACTTTACGAGATATGTTAAGTGTAAAATGTCCTATTATTGACCCTTCCATTATTCGAAATTTCCAATTTACATAGCGCTTTGAGCAGCGTGTATAAATAAACAATCTCGTAAACTTCGAATACAGGGCGTTTATCCTATGGTGTTTTTCTTCATAAATCTTTATGGAAACTTGGTAATATTTATTGCTGGTTGCAGAGTTATTATCAAATGCAATTTTACCATGTTTAAAAAAGTTGCGAATTTTATATAAAAACCTGACCTAATATGTACATACATTTGTCAGTATAAACTAGGTATTGTATAGAGGAAAAGGCAATTCATCCAGGAGACCTGTTTCGTCCTTATTGGGAACTCATCACGTACAGTCCGGAAAATTCTGGACAGTATGTGATGAGTTCCCAATAAGGACGAAACCGGTCTACTGGATGAATTGCATTTTCCTCTCTATACAATATCTTTTCTATACTGACATATGTATGCACATAATAGATCAGGTGTTTATACCAACTTCGCAACCTTGTTTAAAAATAATTGTTATCAAAGCCCGCGCAACCAATTTTCGATTAATTATGTAATTTTACAATGACATGAGATGAATATGGTCACTTTGTCTACATGATCCATCAATTATAGTGTCCCACATATCTATGTACACGACGTCCTTAATCCAATTAAGCTTAATGCATGTTTATTAGTGTCAATGCCTCGAATATTGGAAAACGATTGCTTCCACCCTTTACGCACAATATAATATCGATCCATGGACTCCATCGATGTTTCAAGACATCATTGTTGGTCTCATCAAATACCCAGAAAACATTCACACACAAATTATGGCAAACGCGTTTCTCTCGTTATAGTCTGATTTATTAAAATTAAGTCAGGGATAATAAACGATAGCCAACGGAGCTCAGGATAAGACTAAATCTAAGTCTCAATAACCGATTATCACAAAAAAGCACACATATCTATACGTCATGTAGACTGTTCATTTAAGGTTGTTTTGAAAGATTAGAGGTATTTATATGGGAAAAACGCTATCATATCATAACTCGTTTTGCTATTTCTGGTCAACCTTTTTAGGATTGATACCTTTAAAACTACCAATCTGTGTTAAATACATGGATGACATTCATTATGAGGAAAAAGTAAAAAATTCAATAAATTCTTTGAACTAGCTAATCGAATAAGTGATTTAAAAATGTCGTTAGAGACAAATATAAATGGGATATGTCAAACGCCGAAATTTACTGAAGTTAAACATACGCAGGAATAGTCCCGAATCTCAAGTCTAATCATCCATATCGAATGAAGATAGGAATTTTTAACTCTTTAAGAATAAGAAACCTATGGATCTGCGATTTTAAACCAAGAAAAGATTAATTTTAAATTTAAAAGAAATATTTCAATTGAATTATTACCAACTGAAAGTAACAGAATCTGAAACGAGAGAAGCTATGAGAAAATGTTATATTGAACCGTATATTGCCTAACAGAAGGAAAAAAGTTGACTCGAAGATAATAATTACACCTTATTCGGCGTATTGAAGTTAATTTAAAAACTTTGCCTGCGAAATATAAAATAAGAACTGTCTTAAAACAAAAAGGTACATTACGCAGCTGGCTTCCTAACCAAACAGAGATCTAACTATTAAGTGCATCTGGAATTTATGAAATTCCTTGTCGTGTTTGTAATCAAGTATATACAGGAGAAACCGAAAGCATGTCTGCATCAACAGTGTGGAATGTTAGTCCCGAAGAACCATCCGAGTTAGAAGTACGTGGTGCAATCCTAACTCTTAAGCGCCGCAAAGCCGCCGGCCCCGATGATCTGCTTCCGGGATTGTTTAAGGATGGTGGCGATATAATTTCAGGAGCGTTGACCAAACTTTATCATACCATATGGAATGAGGAAACCGTACCACTTGACTGGAATGAGTCGACCATCATTCCTATCTTCAAAAAAGGCAATCGTAATTCGTGCGATAACCATCGTGGTATAAGTTTGACTCCGGTCGTATCAAGGTTATTTGCTTCGATTATCCTACGTCGTCTTAGCGCTTCACGTGAATCACAAACAAGAGAAGAACAAGCCAGATTCCGCGCAGGACGAGGTTGTATAGATTAAATTTTTAAGTTAAGGCAAGTTCTCGAACAGAGACATTTATATCACCGTCCCACAATAGTCGTCTTTCTAGACTTCAAGGGTGCATTTGATTCGGTGGATCGCAATGTTTTATTCCATATCTTGTCGAAAAGCGGTGTGCCCACTAAATTTGTTAATATTATACGAGCTCTCTACACAAATACTTCTGGTCGCGTTAAGATTTACAACGAATTAACGCATAACTTTACAACCAGCAGTGGTGTTCGTCAAGGTTGTCCACTTTCCCCATTTTTGTTTAATTTTGTAATCGATGCTATTATGAACAACACTCTCTCACACATTCAGGACGCTGGAGTTGAAGTTCTCCCGGGAGATAAACTAGTCGATCTTGACTATGCGGACGATATCGTACTATTATTCGACAATCAGCATGCTGCCCAGACCACCTTAAATAGATTAGCAAACGTTGTTCCGTCTTTCGGTATGAAATTCGCACCCTCTAAATGTAAGATACTGTTACAGGATCACCCACCACTCACTCCAACGTTGCGACTGCAGAATGAAGATCTTGACATAGTCGACAGGTTTACATATCTTGGGAGCTCTATCAATAACGTAGGCAATATGTCCGACGAGGTGAGAATACGGATCGCGAAAGCTAGAGTAGCTTTCTCGAACCTTCGTCATTTATGGAGAAACGCGAATATTTCACTTTGCCTTAAAGGTCGTGTTTACAATGCATCTGTACGCGCAGTCTTACTATACGCTAGTGAAACTTGGCCTCTTAGAGTTGATGATCTGAGACGCTTACAGGCATTCGATCATCGTTGTTTGAGAAGTATAGCACATGTTGGTTACCAACAACGAATAACTAACGTTGACATCCGTAGACGTATTTTTGGATCTGACAATAAGTGCTCGTCTTTAGAAAAGCAAATAAGGCTCCATCAACTTCGTTGGCTCGGTCACGTTTTGCGTATGCCCTCATTCCGATTGCCCAATAGAGCTCTGTTCTCTCATCCAGCACCAAATTGGCGTAAGAAACAAGGTGGGCAGATTTTGACATGGCAGAAACAATTAAAGTCACTTACATCCAAATTGGGTAGTATAGGATCCACTCGTCTGCCGGGATGGGGTCCTCGTGCACATCACAGTTCTTGGTTAGAAACCCTTAGCGATATGGCAGCGAATCGAGCTCAGTGGCGATCTTGTTGCAGATGTATAGTAGAATCATCTTCGTAACTTTCTTTTCTTAGTAGGGCAAAGTTAGCTGCGAGATTCGGTTTGTTTATGACGTGATACGGTGAAATCCGCAAGGAAGCTGTGTTGCTGATGTCGCCTTGCCCGAATGCTAACTTGGCCATAATGGTGTTGTGAAGAGGTTTAGTTTGCCTCATTTCTGTGAGTTATCCTGATAAATTTACTCATAGTAGCAAGGTTTTCCTTCTCTCTCTACCCCTCTCCCTCTCTCGTAAATCTCAATAATAATTTATATAAATTCACTTATATACCTTTTGTTCACTCCTTATGGTTATATGGCTAGAAATGATGAAAATGATGATGATGGAGAAACCGTGCGACCGATTCAAGTCAGAAGCGGAGATCATGAAACGTAATATAAGTATGATCACTTTAATAAATCAGAGCTAGCTGGCCATTCATAAGCGAATAGAATTTTGATAAAGTCTAACAGGATCATATAGAGAATTTTGAATTATGTTGCGAAAATAGTAACAAATTAGTTCAAATAGGACCAGAAGGATAAACAAAAATCAACATGAACGAAAGGTATAATCTTATGGTCATATATATATATTTCGTGCTTAATGGCGACTCATCAGTTGGAGTGGGTACTTCGCTCTATACCCACTATATATTCGATCAAGGAATGTGAGACAATTTGTACAATGAATTGTTTGAGATAAAATCTTTACGAATTAAAATGAATGCTAGATCCGTTGAAAAATCATTACGTTTTAAGTTCACATTTTATAATAGTTCATTTCAAAATTAGAATTTTCTCTGCTTCTTGACAAAGCTTTATTATTTTTTCGAGTTCTTTCTTAATCTATACTCTGTTTTCTTTACTATGTTCCCCTGTTGAAATTCTTAATTTAACGTACCATTTATGTACAGATCTTACATTTTATATAATCTTTGAACGAAATTTGGTTTGGCGGGCGGTTATAACAAATACCATTATCAAGTCTGCGAGCTTGAAATAAACACCAATCCAATTGCATTTAACCAGACATCGAACAAAATAGCAAAACCACCGGCAACGCTAAGTTGTTGCGAACTTAATATAGACACATGACTCATTAGGTACACACATTTGTCAGTATAAACAAAGAATTCCAGTGTAGAAAAGGCAATTCATTCAGTAAATTCAGCTACTGAGGATGGACCAAATGAAGAACCCTGCCGATAAAGGCAGCCGTAATATTTTGTTAAAGAAAGAAAACTACTGGAACAAAAAACTGCGTTAGCCAAAACGCAGATCAGGTAAATTCATCCAGTAGACCGTTGTCGTCCTTATTGGGAACTCATCATGCATTGGCGAGTTTGCAGTGGACAGGGCTCGAACCTGGGCAGGTCTGCTTCGAAATCTGGTGCTCTAACCACTGAGCGACCCTGCCGAATACCACACAATTTTCAGTTATATACTAAATAATGTAATTCAGTTAGTCTTCTTTCTTTTAGGTGTAGCTCATATGGCATCCATTTAGACACAAAGGTCCAACTAACCATATCCAATCTGTCATTATTGAACAGACGCCAGACTACATGAGAAAGTGTCATTGAAACGAACATTTATATAATTAAACAAACATTGGTTGCGCGGGCGGTGATCGCAACCTCGGTTATAGTAATTTTCATCACTGCCCGCGTAACCAATGCTTGTTTAATTATATAAATGTTCATTGAAATATCACTTCCCCATTCAGTGTGTTATCTGTTCAATAATGACGGATTGGGGACGGTTAGCTGGAACTTTGAGCCTAAATTGATTCCATATGAGCTTCACCTAAAAGAGAAAAAACTAACCGAGTTGCATTTGTTAGTATATGACGGAAAATTGTTTATAGTACGCGACTGGGTGGCTCAATGGTTAGAGCACCAGATTCTGAAGCAGACGTGCCTAATGTCGAGGCCTGTCCACGGCAAATTCTGGCCAGAACGTGATGATTTCCCAATAAAAACGAAATCGGCCTACAGGATGAATTTCTTTTTCCACACTATACAGTACTTAGTTCATACTGACACATGCAAGTACCTAATGGGTCAGATGTTTATATCAATTTCACAAACTTGATTATAGTAAATTTTCTCACCTCCCGCACAACCAATGTTCGTCTAATTATATAAATAGATATTTGTTCAAATAAGTAGCACAGATTTGGAAATAGACGACCGGATTATAGATCAAAATATCAAAGAACAGTCGTTCACATTGATCATTGCGAATTGAGCTTACAGTATACCATCCACCTAAATAAAATTCTGCGCAACTTAAGCGTCTAACTTGAGCATTCATGTAACTTATAACCAAGTCAACATCTGGATTTCTTGCTCTACTTAGTAAAGAGCTTAGGTAAGGTTAAAACGCGTCCTAGCTGTCGTATGTACTGTAATCGGTGCTGGCATATGCAGCTATAACAGGAGCACAGTGTTAATTTCAGAAAACTCCACAAAACCAGATTCGAAACAAATAACGAATAGATAAGAATGGTGCACCTAGTTCTGCAATGCTTGGAAGATTCTGCCTTCCAGTTTCAGTACGCAAAGATATAGATTTCTAATTTATCTAACGTACGTTCGAGAGCTTCTTGTTTTCTAACTTGTTTCCATGTTCGCAAATTAAACGCGCTGGCGTTAAAACCTAACTTAGATTAAATGAATGGTAGTTTACTTGGCATATATTGTCAATTCTATATTGGGCTCAGTGACATGATCAACATCCAACACAGGCATAGCAACTAAAAGATAATTATTATTAGATTGGGAAAAGAAAAGAGAAGGGAAAGAGACACAATCAGAAAGGCAGTTGACTGATTTCGCTGTTCCACCCTGCACGACTTAGCCAATGAGGCGACCCCATTTATCCTGCGCAACGGCCGATGTAGTATGGAATCATTAAAGCTCGTATTGTGGACTGTAAAAGTAAACGAAGTCTCCCACTACTATAGTGGATTGCTTGTATTCAGATTTCAGAGGCTGGTGAACACTATTTACCATTTTACCAGCGGCCAAAGTTTCCTCAATCAGCTGAAACCTGTCCTTGCGTCTGTCACGCTAGCTCTCATTCCGTCACTACACCACTTAGTGTTACTGTGTAGTTTAACAAAACTTTAAGCTTCACATGAAAATGGATGATGGCGATATCTCATTAGTCTCGGAAAATTGAATGCTACTGTTTCCGGGTTGACTAGCTAGTGCTCTCCTGTCGTCAGGACGGAAATTTCTATGGAACGTAATAATTATTTTGGTGAAAAAGAACAATAGGACGCCGATTTCTAGATATATTTCAAATATTAGCACAGTTTGAGCTTCATTACATATATCGAGGCGACTAATTAAAAATCAAAACCACCACTAAAGCTCAAAATGATCGGCTCATACTAAAAACAAGTACACTTTCAACAATATTACAGGTGAGTAGTCAGGCAAAAATGAAGTACTTGACACGACAGCCTAGATATCTTATATAATTTAGTACAGTTGGGTGTTAGGTAGAGCAGCTGCAACCGCAAACGTAATGACAACCCGAAAGAATAAAAATCTCACCCAACGAAAGACTGTAGTAGATTTAAATTAACTATAAATAGTTAATTGTACACCAAAATTCTTGGTGTCGTAAATATGAATACACAAACATAATCGTATCAGTAAAAAGACAACTTCTTTAAAAAGGTAACCGACACGACTTCTTACATGGCATGAACTAAATAATAATGACAGATAACCTAAACGCTAGACGGCCACAGCTAAGCGAAGAGCGATGAAATAGTAATGTGAGCGCAGACTACAACAGGATTTCCTATCCCTGTTATAATTTCCAACATTAGTAACATAATATAATAATATTTCATAGCAATATGATTCATGCGGATATATTATCGTAGACAGATCGACCACGTTATACAAATCAAATAGCTATCAACAACATTGGTCATATAAGAGCGCAGTATTTTAAAATTGATTATAAATTTTGCGGATGCCTCCGATAAACTATACTAATCACCTTCAAACCGTCCGCAATAATTGTGTCGGTTCACTATTTTACGATGAAACAATATACACGAGTAATCATAACAAAATAGATATGTACTTAACACAATACTGATTTTTTTAAATATACGAGCTCTGATAAGCTATTTACTGATATTTCAAACTAAAAAATCGACGGCGTTTTCAGTTACACTAATTACCAGGCAACTGAAGCAAATCCAGTGAATGGCTGGATACACAGAAGAAATAGATCACCGTTTTTTATTGAAAACATTTATTTGCCAAGCTATTCATTCGATAACGTCACGCTATATCCTCAATTTTACCTTAACCTACGTTTCACCGCTCAACCGGTACACGGATTGCTGAAATCTAGAACAGATGGCGAGCCAATTTTCACTTCATTATCAGGAATATTTTACGGTTTGAAGCTTTAAGAAACCGACGTCCACACTAATAACAAACACCAATATTGGGTAAAATATAATCATCTTATGAAAACAAAGTCCAGTTGCGATTAATTTTCAATTATGCCTTATATTATAATGGAGTTCCTGAGAGAAAAACTTAAACTGCTTTCATGAAAGTATGTCCGGTTACTTAATCCGTAATGAAACTCCGCTCCAAACGATCTTTTCGTAAAAATGAACAAGAAAGTAGAGAAAGCAGTTTGAAGACCCATATATTCTTAAATGAACTTGGTACACTGACAGAAGCTGTACACGATAAAATTATGTTTAGTAATATTATTATCTTATTGAGACAATTGACAGACGGAAATTAGAATTTATAGGCTTATAAGCCTCACTGCGTTATTGAAGTATAAAAATATTAATGCCTAAACCATAGGACATCTGACAGTTTTTAATGATCATCCGATAACAAGCGAATAAAGTATAAGGATGATTAAGCATGCCATGAAGATGATGAATATACTTATGTCATAAACTTAATATAAATATAAGAGTCCGTATTGTTCACCAAGGCAGACGAAATAAACACAATCATATGCCTCTGATCAAATAAGCATAAGTCTAATATACATAAAGCCTTAGATAATAACGAATGTACACTTCCTACGCACAGTTAATGAGCAGCCATTTCTAAAATTATAACAATATCGTCAGTGAATTTTTGAGACCACCAAAATCGGTCTCATCTCTTAAAGAATATCAGAAAAAGGGTATGTATGACAAAGAGGAACACGGGACGAGCAATAGCCCACTTGTGTCTTACGCCGGAGTTATGCGAAAATGGTTAACAAAAACAGCAATTAATGTAGAAACAAGCCAATGAGTGAGAATTACCGGCTTTAAGCATATAAACGGTTTCGGCCAGAACACCATTACGCATAGAAACCGAATAGACCATGTTCATAACGATATTGGCTAAATTCGAGTGTAGCAATACATGAATTTTGTCTACGAAACCAGCTTTCAATCGAGATATTGCATGAACTTAGCTAATATATTTCTATCGCCCTTCACGAAAATTTTTGAGAATAAAAGTAGCGTCATCTTCGATGTACAAAAGTACAAGTTAATATAACAACACTATAAAATAATTTGGCAATGCTGAAATTAAAATCAATCAAATTGTACCTTACAAGTCGCGGAAAATTTTTCGTGACTGCATGTAAATTGTGCAGTTGACATTTCCAGTTAAGTGCTGTTTACGTGAGACTACTTTGGATGAGAATTGCTCATCTGATTTTTTTCTAAATGGTATATGCGCTGTCGTTTTATCCTCTGATAATGATCATGGGATGTCGAAACACGCCAGCACGTGTGACTAACGGTAGTTATGCAGTTGTACGAGTAGTTAACTACAATGGGATCTGTACTTATATGAATCTCTCAAATTTTCTTTAAATAATTACTTTCACCATCCAGGAAATAAATGATTGTTCAACTGATATCGCAATAGTTGGAAGGAGTGCTAGAGTTGACTTTTTAACAGCTGAGTATCACAACACGACTTTTGCACTCAGTTGGCGATATACTCGTGCAGGACCCTATTAATCATATTGTTCCTAACATGAATGCTACAATGAAAAGCCGTGATTCCAGAGTATGCCTCCTCCACGTCATAAAAGGATGAGGCATTTATATTAATTTCATAGCAAGATCGATGGATTACAGAGTTAAAAACTACGCTGTTTAAAACGTGGCAGATTGAGTCCATTTTGGAACAGCTTGGTGACCTGCACTTCAGAAGCCGGGGGCTTTCGTGCTCCCTGTGCAAAAAATACTGCCAATATGTTTTATGAACAGAAGGCATTCTAAAGTCTTATAAGCTTCAATGCTATACTCAATCACTATACAAACTACATTACATGAGCCTAATCCCAGTTTATAATAATTTTATTTTGCACAAATATGAAGTACTAATTGATATATTTCAGTATAAAGGAGACGATCAATTGAGCAAGCCAAAATGATAATGAATTTCTTATATAAGAAAGTCATCGAAAAGATGAAGAAAGCAGTTACCTGCATTTAACCGTTACTCTATATCCCTGTTAAATCATTCGATCAATATAATCATTACTCAGAATCAATAAAAACATGAGAAAAATTGCCTGCTATTAGTTCAGTCTGGTTTATTACAGATGCGGACTCCGTATGTTTCAATGTTATTATTAACCCTTTCTAATTGATAACCACCGTAAATAATACTTAAATATTAAATTTTAGCTTTAATTCAATATTTGCCGTAGTTTAACGGGATGGCTTTTGATCTGAAACGAACATAATACGTTGTAGATTATCTTATTAATATAGCGTTTAACTTAATGAACGTTGATTTTTAGGTGTTTAAAATACAAATAATAAATAATTCGTGTCCAAACTAATCAGAAAAATTCATATCGCCGTAAATAATAATAAATTATAGTTTTGCAACAAAGGCGATCTGGCCTGACATATTGGTCTTAGAGATGCGAAACCATAAGAACTTATTAAAAATGCTAACCAGTACTGAAACAAACTCAAAAATAAAAGTACACTTAGATGAATCATTACCTTGTTACATGTCGATAAATTCCTGCAGGGAACAGACTTCTGTGCCACCGAAAGAGCTTTTTGGAGCAACATCACACCTTCGAGTAATTTAAAATGCGCAAACGAAAGAATGTAGAAATTAATTTAAAAGATTTGAACCGCGTTTTATCAATCAAGGTGAATGACATAACTGGTAGTATGTATTTCCAGTCTTATACTCACACTAAGAATGGATCCTATGACGAGTTAAATTAAATATGCCCTAAATAAGACTGCTAAACAGATCCAGAGCTAAATTGTAAACGCCCCGGCAGCAAGTAAATGTCGTGCGACGTTACAAGAAGAATAGTGCGAGAAATAAGGTAAACAGACACTGTGTGTGGCTCTTATCAGGGCCGGAAAAGCGTTCGACACCAAACACCGTGAAAATTAAGTAGTGTTGCAGTGTTTATATGTAATTCTAGATACTTGTTCCATGCTCCCACTGGTTTGCTGCTCTTCCTTCGTGTGGGTGAATAGGAATAAATAGGATAGTCGAGAATGTGAGGTGAGTTGTTTTTCGAAGCTTCAGAATTGTTTTGTTAAATATATATGTGTACATCATTGTTTTTTACAAATATTAATATTGTGTAAGCGCCCCGGCTTCAAGTAAATGCCGTACGACGTTACAAACTCGGTTAAGGTGCTCTGAATAGAGATTTGTTACTGATAGGGGGCCCTTAAGAGGGCCTGGTCGTGCGTTCTCCTGAATTATTCAGAGTGTGAAGATGTCCTGGAGCCTTGGGTGGACTCTGATTGTTGTTGCTCCCATTGTAGAGTTGTAATCACGATGTGGATAACGTCGTTCAGGTTCTGCAATTAATTGGCTCGTCTCGCTGGTTGTACCGCAACAAAATGAGTCACGGATGTAGCCAATTGTTGGTGAAACTATCAAATCACCAGCGTAGATATTGACAGCCGACAGAACGCACATGCGTAACGCAAAGCAGAATGCAAATGCGACAACTCACTTGCATGGTAAATTGCCGTGCTTAAATAGCATGCCATTGTAATATATGTCTACTTGCATACTATTGGTTAAACGGCAAATTTCGCCTTTTTTCTTATTGATGCAACGTAAATAAAGTTGAATTTAATTTACGCAATATGTCGGCCATTAATTTGTGTAGGTACAACATTTTCCTCTCTGAAAAAAGGAAAAAATTCGTCTCTGCGAGGCTAGATAAGAAAAAAAATTAAGCAAAAATATGATGAACCATAAAATCTGGGCTTAAATATGCTTGTTAGTTGCTTCAACAATGATATGATGCCAGGTAAGCACTAGGAATTGCTACACAAATTGTTAGCTCTAGTGGTCGGTCATACCCGTGAGGCAAAATAGAGCAGTGTAAGTTTTGGGAGCCGCAGCATAAAGATTTAGAGGTAAATCGTCTCTGAAATATGCCAGGTGTAAGTTAAAATCTAAGCAGGTTGGATCGTCCTCAAAGTGTTTGTATACGACCAAAGGAGCTAGAGTGCTCGACGTTGTGATCATGACATTTGTAGAGTGGTCTTTATGCAATTGATGAAGTTGAAATATGCATTGAAATTGGCCTGTACCATGATATGAAGCTGATCACTACTTAGTGTTGCTACACGAATGCGTTAGCTCTAAGTAGCTGTTCATACCAAAATAGGCAGTGTGATGTCATGTGAGAAATACATTATAATGTAAAAATATTAACAGTAAAATCAAAGGTAACTGCATAAAAATATGTACACGAACATTGCCTCAGAGATGGCATAATTCCAGAGAACTGTTCAAAAATGCTACACAATTGTTAGCTAAGAACAGCTGGTTATGCCACGCGAGACAAATACGAAAAAATAACGTAAGTTTAAAAAAAATTTTATAGTTAAATGTTAATGTTTAAAAAAAATCAATTACGCGTTATACAAAGCAGGATATTGAGATGGTGGGCAGACGGAGCCTGAGACGTGTGTAGAAGGTTGAACGCTCTCAGGATCAGAAGGTCCGATATACGGTTTCAATCTGTCTATGCTTACTGATGTCGGTGTAGCGCCTTGCATAATAATGAAGTATTTTTGTTGTCTGAGCAAAATCGGGTAAGGACCGCGATACTTTGGTTGTAGTGGTGCAACAGCATTTTCGTTGCGAACGAGTACTCTCTTGCAGCTGTGGAGCTGTGGGTGAACGAAGACTGGACGAGGCGTGTGTCTCGGCTGCTGTTCGGACATGTTACCTAAATGAAGTCGAAGGCGGGTAGCTTCGTCTTGTGGGTCATCTTGTGCCGGTAGTAGACGTGGGAGCTGACTAGGCAGGCGTAGATCCATGCCATACAAGAGTTGTGACGCAGATGTTTTAATGGATTCACGAGTACGGGAACGCATGGCAAGCAGAACTAAAGGTAGTGCATCGACCCAGTTGCCATTAATTGACGAGGATGCTAAAGCAGCTTTGAGTTCTCTATGCATTCTCTCTACCATACCATTGGCTTGGGGATGGTAGGCAGTCGTCTGGCGTAAGAGGCATTCCATGTACCGCAAGGTGGTTTTGAAACGATCAGATGAGAAGCAAGTGCCTCTGTCCGTGATGACCTCATTGGGAACACCATAATTGGATATCCATGCAGAGATAAAACCATTAGTTACTTCGTCTGCAGAAATGGTGCCAAGAGGTAATGCCGCAGGCCACCGTGTAAATCTATCGATCATAGTTAGAAGGTGGCTGAAACCTTGAACCTTTGTCAGATGAACTATGTCGATGTGGACGATGGCTAGGCGAGAAGTAGACCGAAAATGTTGCAACTTAGAACGAGTGTGTCGTGTGATCTTGTTTCTCTGACAAATTGCACACTCTGAGACCCATCGTTTAACATTCTGCCTAAGTCTGTGACCCCAGAAACGATCTGTAAGTAGTCGGACAGTCGCTTGGCTTCCTGGGTGAGAAATTGAGTGAATTGAATCGAAAACTTTTCTCTGAAGGCTGGTCGGCAGAACTGGCTTGTTGGGCTGCGTACCTGTGAAGTAAACAATTGGTAAGCCTTCCCACAGACGGCATATGAACTTGTTTTGGTGACGGGCTATTGATTTTTGAATGTGAATGTCATCGCGTTGTTCAGTTTGCAGGAGAGTTGGAGTTATTGCAGGTTCACTGAGTGCCACGGAGTTGACAGTGAATGGTGACGACGAAGGTGGTTGTAGAGAGACGTCTGGCCTGGACAGGGCATCTGCAATGAAGTTCTATTTGCCCTTGACGTGAAAGACGTCAAATTGCCATTCACTTAGACGTGAAAGCTGTCTTTCTACTCTGGCAGGGTACTTCGCGATAGTTGACGTTACGTTTCGAAGTGCGCTAACTAATGGTGCATGATTTGTGAAAAAACAAATCTGCTACTGCCAATGATGCCGATAAAATGGCGCACTGCGTCGTGGCTGGCGAGAAGTTCTCGACCGAAAGTGTCGTACCTCGTTTCTACTGGTTGGAGAGTACGCGAGTAGAAACTGATAGGCTTCCGAACTCCGTCGATCTCTTGTTCCAACGTGGCTCCAATTGCGAATTCAGAAGCATCTGTCGTGAGTAGAAATGGCTTTTCAAAATTTGGATGTGTTAGCATTGTGGCATTTGCTAACGAGTTGATGGCAAGTCGAAGTAATTCCTCGTCTTCGGATGGCCAAGCAATGATGGAATTCTTGCTAAGTCCTTTTCGGTTCCGCAGGTGCCTGCACAAAGGATAAAGTTGTTTTGAAAGGCCCGGAATGAACTTGCGATAATAGTTTAGTACTCCCAGGATTTTCTGCAACTCGCTCACAGTCCTTGGTGACTTGATATTCTTGATTGAATTCGTCTTTGACGGCAATGGTTGAATACCTTGGGCCGTGATACGATGCCCTAAGAAGTCGACGGATGAAGTTGCAATCTGCGTCTTGTCACAGTTGATCTTGAGTCCGTGGTTGGATAAGCGTGAGAGGACATTTCGTAGATGTTTCGCATGAGATTCTAGATCTGGACTGAATACCATAATGTCATCGAGATATGACATACAATAAGCAGAGTCGTTGCGAAGTATGTTGTCTATGAATCTTTGAAATGTCTGAGTAGCACACTTAAGTCCAAAAGGCATGTAAAGATATTCAAAAAGGCCAAATGGAGTGATGACTGCAGTTTTCTCGATATCCTCTGGTGCTACCGGGATGTGATGGTAAGCTTGTCTGAGGTCAATCACTGAGAAGAAATTGCTGCCATTGAGTTTTTCAAGTAAAGTGTTAATATTTGGAATAGGATATGCATCGGATTTTGTCACTGAATTTAGCTTACGGTAGTCTCCGCAGGCTCTGTACGATCCGTTTGATTTAGAGACTAAGTGCAGTGGTGACGCCCATGAACTTTTCGATGGTCTGATGATTCCCTCTTCCAAAAGCCTTGAGAATTCTTCTTGGGCAGCTTTCAGCTTAGCAGAGGCCAGTGGTTTCTTCTTGAGTGCAATAGGTTGTTCTTCTGTGACGATATGATGCATCGTGTTGGAGACTCGTAGCTTTGACTTATTAAGATCGAAAAGCGATTTGTATTTTTAAAGAGCTGCTGATATCTCTGCTGAATGATGCACTGGAGTTGGCTGAATGACCTGTAACTCCAAACGCTCGGAGGCAAGTGTCCAAAAACTTTGCTCAAATCCGATGGAGGGGTCGATGATCATTTGATTGGCAAGATCAACAATGAGCCGAAATTTTAAAAGGAAATCAGGGCCTATTATATTATGTGAGACATTGGCAAAGATGAAGTTGTGGGAAAATTCATGTCGTAGACCTATGTTGAGTGTGCGTTACCGGCAGTCATATGTTGGTATGGGCTCGCCTGTAGCTGTTGCGAGAAGAACGCCTAGCGACATCTCGGCCATTGAATCACCCTTGAGAACTGAGACTGCCGCACCTGTGTCTACGATGAACTCTTCGCCAGTTTTGAAATCAAGAAGGTGCAGAAGCTCGTTGAGCTGTTTGGCCGGGTCATGCAAACAAGTAGGCTGGTGATTGCGACCGGCGTTGTCCGTTTGGTTCTCTATGTGAAAAATTCGGCTTGGACGAAAAGAGTCGACAGGGATATCGGATTGTAGTTGGCTTCTTCCCTGTGGCGCCGTTGATGCCGTTGATGTGCAGAAAGTACGGTCCACTACTTCCTGCGCCAGACGTTTCCCGATACTGATGCACCCTTGTGCCTGCGGTCTGTTGTCCTTTCCGTCAGCTGTGGAAATTGGCACTCATTCGGAAATTCTTCGGAACAACAAAGACAGACTTGGCATGAATAAAATAACTTCTGGTGGTTATAACATCTGTTCTTTGGGGCATATTTATTAAAGGATTGCGGAGATCTCGATCGCCGCCTACCGTTATAATTGGGCTTAAGAATGAATTTGGATCGGGCATTCAGTTGATTTAGCTCGGATTTGGTAATGGCCAATCCTTCTAGAACTTTAGCCATGTTCGCCACTGTCCTCTCTAAAGAGGAGAGTCTATCATCTTGCGGGGGTGAAGAAAAGGATGATGGATTCACTTTGGGTTCCAAAACACTATATTCTAACTCACATCTCTCAGATAAGTCATCTATAGAGAGAGTATTGGGGAGCTGTCTGGCAAAGAATTTTAGTGTTTGTGGAAGATTTTTTATAAAAACAACCTTAGCCTCATGGTCAGAAATGTTGGTTTTATACCAACGTTTCCGTAATTCCCTCAGTATTTCTATGGGGCCAAGATTTGGCATATCTAACTGCGCATATTTGTTTATTATCTGCTCAGTTTCCGTGGGTCCAAGCAAGGATTCTACCTCGTTTTGTAGGCCCAAAATGGGATTAGGTAGCTTCCTAATGGCCTCAAGCTTAGGATAAAACCGTCGCTGCAATTCAGAAGGTAGTTTAGCAAAAACCTTCGACAGTTTTTGATGACTGTCATAATTAGGAAACGGGGAGAAAGCGGAGTCTACGCGCATAAAGAATAGTTCACTATCTCCATCCCAAACAGGAACATCAATATCTAAAATTGGACCTGACATTCTAACAATCTTACAGGATCTTAAAAGCATAAATTTATAAGCAATATGAAAATATATAAATATACTTTAACGAAACGCTTACCCACACAAAAGCTTCCACAGGTGAATGAGCGCAGAACAAAAGCACGTCACAGTAACTGCTTCCAAAAATTGAAATTATCCCCAATTGAGCCTGTCGAGTACGTACGGTACCGTTTTGTACGTAGAAAAGATGAACAGAGGCCCCGTTGGCCTTTGATGCCAATGTATTATTATTATTATATCCCACAAAAAAAAATTCAACACAAATCCACGAATATATACCCAACAAAATTCCCAGAAGACCACGATCACGGTAGAGAAAACGCAAATGTTAATCGATTTTATATCCCAAATAAATGAAAAAGGAAGTCAATTTTATTTATACCAAAAAAATCAGAACAATAATCAATATCCTGGCGCGGTCGCCAATTTTGTAAACGCCCCGGCTTCAAGTAAATGCCGTACGACGTTACAAACACGGTTAAGGTGCTCTGAATAGAGATTTGTTACTGATAGGGGGCCCTTAAGAGGGCCTGGTAGTGCGTTCTCCTGAAGTCTTCAGAGTGTGAAGATGTCCTAGAGCCTTGGGTGGACTCTGGTTGAGTTGTCGCTCCCGTGGTTGAGCTGTACTCACGATGTGGATGGCCTCCTGCAGGTTCTGCACTTAATTGGCTTGTCTCTCCGGTATACCGCAACAAGATGAGTCACGGATGTAGCCAGTTGTTGGTGAAACTATCAAATCACCAGCGTAGGTATTGACAGCCGACAGAACGCACACGCGTAACGCAAAATGAGATGCAAATGCGACAACTGACTTGCATGGTAAATTGCCGTGCTTAAATAGCATGCCATAGTAATATATGTCTACTTGCACACTATTGGTTAAACGGCAAGTTTTGCTTTTTTCTCATTGGTGCAACGTAAATAAAATTGAATTTAATTTACGCAATATGTCGGCCATTAATTTGTGTCGTTACAAATGTAAACGCCCCAGCTTCAAGTAAATGCCGTACGACGTTACAAACTCGGTTAGAGTGCCATAAAATAAAGAGTTAGTACTGTTAGGGGGCCCTTAACAGGGCCGGTCTTGCGTTCTCTGGCAAATGCCGAGATGGTCCGTAAGTTTGATGTCGTCCAGAAGTACTCCTAGACTCTTGTGACCAGCTCGGTTGACTTGGGTTGTGGTTCCTTCTGTTGTGGCGTTGGAATCTCGCTGAGTAACTTCGTTGAAGTTCTGCAGTAATTGGCTCGTCTCTCTAGTTGTACAGCAACAAGATTGCGTTACTGATGTTGCCAATGTTGGTGAAAGCAAGGCCAAACATCAGCGTAGTGTGAAAGGTGGGAGAGAGCACGTCGGAGACACGCAAAGCAGAATGCAAAAGCGACAACTGAATTGCATGGTAAATTCACCGTGCTTAAATGACCATGTATTAGCCATATATGGCTACTTGCACACTATTGGTTAACGGCAAGTTTCGCTTTTTTCTCATTGGTGCAGCGTAAATCGAATTGAATTTAATTTACGCAATATGTCGGCAATTTATTTGTGTCGTTACATCACTTTTCTCTCTGAAATAAAGGGGGAAAATATTCCTCTCTGCGAGGCTAGATAAGAAATGCATGACAGAGTTCGAACCAAGTTAAGCAAAAAAATAATGTACCATAAATGCTGGGCTTAAGTATGCTTGTTGGTTGCTTCAACAATGATATGATGCCAAGTAACCACTAGGAATTGCTACACAAATTGTTAGCTCTAGTGGCCGGTCATAGCAGCGTGAGGCAAAATAGAGCAGTGTAAGATTTGGAGCCGCAGCGTGAGGATTTCGAGGTAAATCGCCACTGAAGTTGCCAGGTTTAAGTTAAAACCTAGGCAGGCTGGATCGTCGTCAATGTGTTTGTATACGACCAAAGGAGCTAGAGTGTGTGCTCGACGTTGTGGTCATGATATTTGTAGAGTGGTCTTTGTGCAATTGATGAAGTTGAGATATGCATTGAAAGTGGCCTGTACCATGATATGAAGCTGATCACTACTTAGTGTTGCTACACGAAAGCGTTAGCTCTAAGTAGCTGGTCATACCAAAATAGGCAGTGTAATGTCATGTGTGAGAAATACATTATAATGTAAAAATATATACATAAAATCAAAGGTAACTGCATAAAAATATGTACACGAACATTGCCTCAGAGATGGCATAATACCAAAGAACTGTTCAAAAATGCTACACAATTGTTAGCTAAGAACAGCTGGTTATGCCACGTGAGACAAATGCGAAAAATAACGTAAGGTTAAAAAAATTTTGATACGTTAATGTTAATGTTTAAAAAAATTAATTACGCGTTATACAAAGCAGGCTATGAGATTGTGGGCAGACGGAGCCTGAGACGTGTGTAGAAGGTTGAACGCTCTCAGGATCAGGTGGTTCGATAAACGGTTTCAACCTGTCTATGCTTACTGATGTCGGTGTAGCGCCTTGCATAATAATGAAGTATTTTGGTTGTCTGAGCAAAATCGGGTAAGGACCGCGATACTTTGGTTGTAGTGGTGCAACAGCATTATTGTTGCGAACGAGTACTCTCTTGCAGCTGTGGAGCTGTGGGTGAACGAAGACTGGACGAGGCGTATGTCTCGGCTGCTGTTCAGACATGTTACCGAAATGAAGTCGAAGGCGGGTAGCTTCGTCTTGTGGGTCATCTTGTGCCGGTAGTAGACGTGGGAGCTGACTAGGCAGGCGTAGATCCATGCCATACAAGAGTTGTGACGCAGACGTTTTAATGGATTCACGAGTACGGGAACGCATGGCAAGCAGAACTAAAGGTAGTGCATCGACCCAGTTGCCATTAATGGACGAGGATGCTAAAGCCGCTTTGAGTTCCCTATGCATTCTCTCTACCATGCCATTAGCTTGGGGATGGTAGGCAGTCGTCTGGCGTAAGATGCATCCCATGTACCGCAAGGTGGTTTTGAAACGATCAGATGAGAAGCAAGTGCCTCTGTCCGTGATGACCTCATTGGGAACACCATAATTGGATATCCATGCAGAGATAAAACCGTTAGTTACTTCGTCTGCAGAAATGGTGCCAAGAGGTAATGCCGCAGGCCACCGTGTAAATCTATCGATCATAGTTAGAAGGTAGCTGAAACCTTGAACCTTTGTCAGATGAACTATGTCGATGTGGACGATGGCTAGGCGAGAAGTAGATCGAAAATGTTGCAACTTAGAACGAGTGTGTCGTGTGATCTTGTTTTTCTGACAAATTGCACACTCTGAGACCCATCGTTTAACATTCTGCCTAAGTCTGTGACCCCAGAAACGATCTGTAAGAAGTCGGACAGTCGCTTGGCTTCCTGGGTGAGAAATTGAGTGAATTGAATCGAAAACTTTTCTCTGAAGGCTGGTCGGCAGAACTGGCTTGTTGGGCTGCGTACCCGTGAAGTAAACAATTGGTAAGCCTTCCCACAGACGGCATATGAACTTGGTTGGGTGACGGGCTATTGATCTTTGAATGTGAATGTCACCGCGTTGTTCAGTTCGCAGGAGAGTTGGCGTTAGTGCAGGTTCACTGAGTGCCACGGAGTTGACAGTGAATGGTGACGGCGAAGGTGGTTGTAGAGAGACGTCTGGCCTGGACAGGGCATCTGCAATGAAGTTTTGTTTGCCCTTGACGTGAAAGACGTCAAATTGCCATTCGCTTAGACGAGAAAGCTGTCTTTCCACTCTGGCAGGGTACTTGGCGATAGATGAAGTGGCGTTTCGAAATGCGCTAACTAGTGGTGCATGATCTGTGAAAACAACAAATCTGCTACTGCCAATGATGCTGATAAAATGGCGCACTGCGTCGTGGATGGCGAGAAGTTCTCGGCCAAAAGTGTCGTACCTCGTTTCTACTGGTTGGAGAATACGCGAGTAGAAACTGATAGGCTTCCGAACTCCGTCGATCTCTTGTTCCAAAGTGGCTCCAATAGCGAATTTAGAAGCATCTGTCGTGAGTAGAAATGGCTTTTCGAAATCTGGATGCGTTAGCATTGTGGCATTTGCTAACGAGTTGATGGCAAGTCGAAGTAATTCCTCGTCTTCGGATGACCAATCAATGATGGAATTCTTGCTAAGTCCTTTTCGGTTCCGCAGGTGCCTGCACAAAGGATAAAGTTGTTTTGAAAGGCCTGGAAGGAACTTGCGATAATAGTTTAGTACTCCCAGGATTTTCTGCAAATCGCTCAAAGTCCTTGGTGACTTGATATTCTTGATTGAATTCGTCTTTGACGGCAACGGTTGAATACCTTGGGCCGTGATACGATGCCCCAAGAAGTCGACGGATGAAGTTGCAATCTGCGTCTTGTCACAGTTGATCTTGAGTCCGTGGTTGGATAAGCTTGAGAGGACATTTTGTAGATGTTTCGCATGAGATTCTAGATCTGGACTGAATACCATAATGTCATCGAGATATGACATACAATAAGTAGAGTCGTCTCGAAGTGAGTTGTCTATGAATCTTTGAAATGTCTGAGTAGCACACTTAAGTCCAAAAGGCATGTAAAGATATTCAAAAAGGCCAAAATGGAGTGATGACTGCAGTTTTCTCGATATCCTCTGGTGCTACCGGTATGTGATGGTACGCTTGTCTGAAGTCAATCACTGAGAAGAAATTGCTGCCGTTGAGTTTTTCAAGCAAAGTGTTGATATTTGGAATAGGATACGCATCAGATTTTGTCACTGAATTTAGCTTACGGTAGTCTCCACAGGCTCTGTACGATCCGTTTGATTTAGAGACTAAGTGCAGTGGTGACGCCCATGAACTTTTCGATGGTCTGATGATTCCCCCTTCCAAAAGCCTTGAGAATTCTTCTTGGGCAGCTTTCAGCTTAGCAGGAGCCAGTGGTCGCTTCTTGAGTGCAATAGGTTGTCCTTCTGTGACGATATGATGCATCGTGTTGGAGACTCGTAGCTCTGACTTGTTAAGATCGAAAAGCGATTTGTATTTTCGAAGAGCTGTTGATATCTCTGCTGAATGATGCACTGGGGTTGGCTGAATGACCTGTAACTCCAAACGCTCGGAGGCAAGTGTCCAAAAATGTTGTTCGAGTCTGGTGGAGGGGTCGATGATTTTTTGATTGGCAAGATCAAAAATGAGCCGAAATTTTAGAAGGAAATCAAGGCCTATTATATTATGTGAGAACTTGGCAATGATGAAGTTGTGGGAAAATTCACGTCGTAGACCTATGTTGAGTGTGCGGTACCGGCAAGCCATAAGTTGGTATGGGCTCGCCTGTAGCTGTTGCGAGAAGAACGCCTAGCGACATCTCGGCCATTGAATCACCCTTGAGAACTGAGACCGCTGCACCTGTGTCTACGATGTACTCTTCGCCAGTTTTGAAATCAAGAAGGTGCAGAAGTTCGTTTGGCTGTTTGGCCGGGCCATGCAAACAAGTAGGCTGGTGATTGCGACCGGCATTGTCTGTTTGGTTCTCTATGTGAAAAATTCAGCGTGGACGAAAAGAGTCGACAGGGATGTCGGATTGTAGTTGGCTTCTTTCCTGTAGCGCCGTTGATGCCGTTGATGTGTAGAAAGTACGGTCTTCTACTTCCTGCGCCAGACGTTTCCCGATACTGATGCACCCTTGTGCCTGCGGTCTGTTGTCCTCTCCGTCAGCTGTGGAAATTGACACTCATTCGGAAATTCTTTGGAACGACAAAGACAAACTTGGCAAGCATAAAAAACTTCTGGTGCTTATAACATCAGTTCTTTGGAGTATATTTATTAAAGGATTGCGGAGATCTCGATCGCCGCCTACCATTATAATTTGACTTGGAAACGAATTTTGGTCGAGTATTCACTTGATTCATCTCGGATTTGGTAATGGCCAATCCTTCTAGAACTTTGGTCATGTTCGACACTGTTCTCTCTAAAGAGGAGATTCTATCATCTTGCGGGGGTGAAGAAAAGGATGATGGATTCACATTGGGTTCCAAAACCCTATATTCTAACTCACATCTCTCAGATAAGTCATCTATAGAGAGAGAGTGTTGGGGAGCTGTCTGGCAAAGAGTTTTAATGTTTGGGGAAGATTGTTAATAAAACAACCTTAGCCTCATGGTCAGAAATGTTGGTTTTATACCAACGTTTCGTAATTCCCTCAGTATTTCGATGGGGACAATATTTGGCATATCTAACTGCGCATATTTGTTTATTATCTGCTCAGTTTCCGTGGGTCCAAGCAAGGATTCTACCTCGCTTTGTAGGCCCAAAATGGGATTAGGTAGCTTCCTAATGGCCTCAAGCTTAGGATAAATCTGTCGCTGCAATTCAGAAGGTAGTTTAGCAAAAACCTTCGACAGTTTTTGATGACTGTCATAATCAGGAAACGGGAGAAAGCTGAGTCTACGCGCATAAAGAATAGCTCACTATCTCCATCCCAAACAGGAACATCAATATCTAAAATTAGACCTGACATTTTAACTATCTTACGGGATCTTAAAAGTATAAATTTATAAGTAATATGGAAATGTATAAATAAACTTTAACGAAACGCTTACCCACAAACAGCTTCCACAGTTGAGTGAGCGCAGAACAAAAAAGTCACTGTTTCCAAAAATCCGAAATTGAGTTTGTCGAGTACGTACGGTGCCGTTTCGTACGTAGGAAAGTTAAACAGAGGCCCCGTTGGCCTTTGATGACAATGTATTATAATTATCCCCACAAATCCACGAATATATATGTCCAACAGATTTCCCAGAAAACCACGATCAGGGTAAAGAAAACACAAATGTCAATCAATTTGTCCCAAATAGATGAAAAAGGAAGTCAATTTTATTTATACCCAAAAAAAATCAGAACAATCAATATCCTGGCGCGGTCGCCAATTTTGTAAACGCCCCGGCTTCAAGTA